>OVBI01000624.1:0-62270 GCA_900406495.1 Sisymbrium altissimum
TAAAACATTTTAGAATCATTATACTTTAAGAAATAATTTTAGAATCATAATGTATATTTATAATATTTTATCATTTGACTAAATTAAAAAAACAATAAGAAAAATGTGTGACACTAATACTAAAAAATTTAATAATTGAAAATAAAGCTAAAAAATTAAAATTATATTTTTAACCATATGTTAAATTATAAAAATTTATAGATATTACAATTTAAAAATTTAATGTTTAATTTTNTTTTAATTTTTAAATAATAATTAATCCTACGCAAAAGCGCAGGTAATATCCTAGTTTTCATTATGATTCCATGGTTTGTTCTTCCTCTCGTATTGCAGTACATATATGTGTAGGTCTATTTTCTTAATAATCGATTTCCATCCTCTTCATAATGATTTGGAGAGTTTATCACTTTATTGCAATTTTTTTTCCAAAACTATAAAAGTTGCAGGGATAAAAACGAAGATGATTAAAGATGGCCAAAACTTTTGGAAATGAATGCTATTTTAAAGTACATATTTTTTTTGCCTTTTTACGTATATAAATTAGGGGTGTCTTTCAAATTGAAATGTTTTATTGAAATTTATACACTACATTTTCTAGTTTGATAAGCGAAAGTGTCAATTTTTGTATGACTTTCTCATTTGATTTGGTTTTAGAATAGGCAAGGAATAAGCCGAAGTCATATAGGGAACATAATTTCCGTATTACGTCATTTTATTCTGTGAGGAAACAAGAAACAGACTAGTGACTAAGGGAGAGGTGTCATGTCTTTGAGAAGTTGAGAGTTGCACACATTCATTTATTTGGTAATCAAGACCTTTTGTTTGTCAAAATGTTAGGTGTTGTTATCCTCCATAAACATTAATTCTTATTATTGTTAACCCTAATGGTTGCCAGCTAAATTGCATTGCACATCCCGGTAATAACCCTAACGAATCCGGAGGGAATCCTAATCAAAGAAAAATGATTTGGAAATATTAGGAATCTATAAAATACATATATATATATTACATATATATATATCTGTAATCTGTTAAAAACATGCAAAAATGCACAAGACGCTAGCACAAATCACTGTGTTATGTTTCGTGGCAGTGTTTGTAAGAGTCGTCATTAGATATAGACATAAGCGTAACACATGCCCAATTATGCCTTAGCCCAAAAAAAGAAAAGAAAAACCCCCGATTTGACTCTTGCGTACGTAACGCACTACGCACCGATACGTATATATTGCACATTACAAGTTCTTTTTTAAAAAAAAAAGAAAAAAAGAATAACAATAACAAAAACTCGTATTTAAACACACAAAAAAAACTAGAAAAATAAAAACTCGTCTATCCAAGTGCGATTAGTTCGTTAGAATCTACTTTTGTATTGTCGAATATATATGAGTTCGAAATCTGCATCAAAGTTTCAAATCCATATTGTTTTAACCCCCAACATATTACTAGAGCGCTTTATATCAATAGATTTATACAAATATAGATTGTTCGTCCTCTTCTCATTCCATATACGTACCCTACCCTCTTGTATTATCCCAATTAAAATATTGGTGTACGTATCATCTTGGAAATAGTTAATTTAGCATCATTGCTTTGAATCAGAATAAACAAGAGAGCTTATGTCCTCCCACCTTATGGTGCTTTGATCTGCCGAAGTACTCGTTGCTCCTGAAAACAAGTCGATGGCTTCGTCAGGGAAATTTCCGAACCATTGATGATTGATACTAGTGGTAAGCAATGGAGAGTTTGTGTTGGTACTCAAGATCGAGTTCATGGAGAAACCTTCTGATCCTAAGTGGTTATTATTAGGATCTAACAAAAGTTGAGAGAAGGAGAGATGATCAAAAGCGTTTGTTCTCTCCGGTTCTTGATCTTCGATCTTGACCATGTTCTTGATGATCGCTGGCTTGATATTTCCTTGGTCACAGAATGAGTTCATGACAAGATTTGGTACTTGATCATCATGCTGAAGACACGGAAGCTGCTGAAGTGGCCATGTGAACATTGTTTGGTCTTGTCTCATCATGAAAGTAGTTTGAATTAGTTGTTGTTGTTGTTGTTGTCTCTTCATCATCACCATCATATCGTGTTGCTCCATACAAGCTTCTTGAAGCTCCTTGCGTTGTTTAATAATAAGCTTCTTCTTCAGTCTCGTGTTCCAATAGTTCTTAATATCGTTATCTGTTCGTCCCGGCAATTGAGCGGCGATTATAGACCACCTTTATTGAATTCATACATTATATAAAAAATTCAGAATTTCCACATGGTATTTGACATATATACAAGAATAATGTATGTTATGAATTAATAGTACCTGCTGCCAATAGTAAGATAGAGGTTACATATGATGTTTTCTTCTTCCTCAGAGAAGCCACCATGTTTTATGTTAGGTCTCAGATAATTAAGCCACCTCAGCCTACAACTCTTCCCACATCTTTTCAATCCTGAATCCATGTCTCAACCAAGAACAATAAGAAAAAGGCCTATTTAGATATCAAGTAATCTTCTTCAGAGAGAGCTCTAGAGATAAGAAAAATAATCGCAATATCATTATGGTTGACTACTGTAGGCGCTTCAAATAGCAAAAATACATAACTCGTTTCCATATTTCAAAATATATTTGAGTTTCGATTTAGAGCGCTCTATTCATTAAAAAAGTATATATATATATATATAGATGAATTAGAAGGAGTAGTTATCAATACCAATCTTGTGAGGCAAAGCAATCCAATTTCCTCCTGTGCCACACGTTTCGATGTATGATTTGAGCTTTGCATCTTCCTCCGGAGACCAAGGCCCTTTCTTCACGTTCGCCTTGTCACAACACGGTGCTCTTCCCATTCCTATCCTCTCCGGGTGAGAAGTCTTTTGGCTTTCCTGTTCTTGATCTTGGTCTTGTCCTTGAAATATAGCGCTATTATCTCTCTGTAATCAAGATTATTTATGTTGGTAGGAATGATGTTGTGGATATGTGTGTGATTATAGGGGAAATATTATGTGAAAGCAGAAAAGAAAAAAGGAGACTATATAATAGCTGGAGGAGATAGTATTGTCATGCGATGGAAGATGTCAAAAAGTCTTCGTAAGAAAAGATGTCAAAAAGTAGGAAACTTTTAATTAAAAATTAAAAAGTTACTTTTTGTAAATTAAATAATTGTTTCCCAACATAATTAAATGCTATACAATAGTGGAATTAAAAAAAATTGGCAGAGAAGATAAGGAAGACTATTGTATTTAGAGAAATTTCTCTAAGTTTCTTCTTCATAACGATATATTGACTATCTATAGATTTAATAATCATGAAATAGAATAACGTAATTTGTTTTTGAACGAATAAGGTAATTTATATACTACTTTATACTAAGTTTTTAGAGGTCACTAAACTACCTACACTTCGTTAATTTTACTAAGTTATTTGTGATAGATTAGTTAATTTTCGCAATGACACACGAAGTATTATGCATTGGATTTTTCAACTATAAAGTTTCATACATCTTTGCATCTGAAAATGAAAGGGTATATATGTACCAAACATAGATTATTACTAATTATAAGAGTAAAAATTCGTTATGGTAGGTGAGCAAAATTGCCAAACTGAAGAAATTTTACCCCGGATCCGGTAAACTAATTAAGTCCAATATAAAATAATTTAGAAAGGCGTCATAATAGTCTGGACTTTGGAGAAAAAATGAACCAATGAAACTCATGGATTTTACCTTAGATATCGACTGATCACATCTGTCAAGAAAGAAATTAGAGATTTCATAAGCACACATACTAGCTAAAAAGCTATCTTATTCGGATCATTGAGAAATGACTTCGTAAAAGAGCAGTCTTACTATCTTACAATGGTGGTTCCTTGCAAGGACTTTGAATTACAAAGAGTTTCTGTATCTTAATCCCAGAATAGTTGGTCTTATTTTTATGTGCTTTTTGTAAATAAACTCTATTTTGTGGATTAATATAAATTTAACACTTCAACCAGAAAATAATTAATGATTGATCATAGATGGCTTTAGCTTTTATGTGCTTTTATTCGATATACATATGTTTACATGAAGGAAAATCTCCGACAACTAATGAATCCGATTACAAAGTTTTCGTAATTTACTGACTACTTGGATTATAAATATTTTATATAATTTTTACATTTTCACCTACAACTAATTTATATTCTTTTTCTTTAAACATTACTTTTTTCGGAGTAAAACGATACTAAAAAAAAAAAATTCAGATTCCTCTTAACCTCAGTATTCGTAATCTCTTTATAAATTGATCGAATTGAGTAAATAGTAAAAACAAAGTACGGTCTGAAATCTGAATGCTTCTAGACTAACAAAAAAGGTTGACTTGTTGTGATTGAAAATAAAGGTTCTAAAGTCAAAGCACTTGGAGAAATAAAGTCATGAACGATTCTAATTATTGAGTCTTTCACACTGTTTATATGTCTTTTTATATTAGTTTATAAAAAACAATTACTGAAAAAGTAAATAAAGTTTTGAACTTTGAAGCTAAGGGTTAAACAAAGGAAAATAAAGTTGTTCAGATTTCAACACCATTGGTAGGAATTGGTCTTGTAGCGTAGGCCATCTCATCTTCTTTTTTATTTTCCTGATAGAAAACAAACTCATAAAAGTACTAATACTTATTGAATCATGGCTGATATTTTATGACGATCTATATATAATGTACCACGTAAGAAACTTATATACAAATGTGCGTATATATAATTGTGGTGTGTAAATGACCAAGTTACTTAAATTTTTGTGAAAGTATGAAGAAAATAATAATCACCGAATTGTCCTTTAGTTGTTCACTTTGCTGGTCGAGTAAAAGAGAAAATTTCATTATACACATATGACACATTTAATCGGTAAAGAGTGGATTTGGAAGAAAAAAAAATTAAAAGGATAAAAAAAAGAGTTTCGAATATTTTTGTATAGGCATTTATTCCTCTTCAATGATTCAATCTTTTCAAAGATCCAAAAAAAAAAAAAGATTTTTTATTTTGGCTACGTTTTTAGGACCCCCTTAATAATAAGTCTTTTAGAAGTACTCTAAAGATAAAAAAGTTGTCTCCATGAAAAACACACCTTTCTTTTCTTCTTCCTTTATAAAAAAATTAAGTTCTAGACTTTAAGTAGCTCAAATTGTTTGAAAATAGGAGATGATGGACAATGACATCATTTGAAAATCTACCTTTTCCTAGTTTTTTAAAAAGACTTAAAATGGATTTTCTATTGAGTTTGGTTTCTAAAAACAAAAACTACCACTCGAAATCGTTTATCCAAAACCCGATCTAAAACTATAAATCAATTAACAAAAATGATCAATAATTTTTTTTAAATATAAACATAAAAAAACACGTCGTTGCTTCCGAACAGAACCAACAACGTACGTGTTTCATACATCATCGCTTTATGAAAACTAAGAATAAAAATGCGCGTTAAAAATGTCACTTGGGACCAAAGTTTTAACGTGTGATACCGTAACGAGATTACTTCTTTACTAAGATCCATATTCCATACCTAAGTTACGGTATAAAATAATAGAATAAAACTGGTATCTCCTGTTGGAAGCATTACGTACAAAGGCTCGAGCGGCTTTACCTTTAGGATATATGTCCACGATCCTGAGTTACGAGTACATCACCTAATCGATTTTGAGACCAATACATGGAATATGGATCTTAGTAAAGAAGTAATCGCAGAAGAAGGTATAGGACACATTGTGTCTATAACGCCAAGTCGTACAAACCGAGATGATAGCTATTGCTGGGAAAGAACAAGCTCGGGGCATTACAGAGTTCGAGCAGGTTACTTAGTCGCCAATAAACAAAGGGCATCCATGATAAACCCTGTAGTATCGGAACCAAGCGTGAAAGCTCTGAAGACAGCTCGGAAAGTTAAACATTTCCTACGGCAGGCTCTCTCGGGGTTAGTTGCATCGGCGAGTCGTTTATATCACCTGGTAAAATAGTTTTGAAATTGTTCTCCCTTGTCAAGAACAAATGTGTAACATTAAAAATAGAAACCGGAAACTATTTTTATATATTAGGCTTCAAACAAACATAAAGGATACCAACATCTACTGATCTTGCCGCATCTAAACCTTTAGATCGACCAGATTTTTAGACAACCCAACTTGTAGTTTCATGAATAAGAATCACAGACTTGATGAGAATAAAAATAAAAACTAAGCAGCCATATTGATAAAATGCTTATGCCTGGTTTCTTTAACTCAGATTCACAGTCCAGTTCATGTTGTCCTCGCTCAGACCCATCTGCAAGCTTGTCAGAGTGGTGTAGAGTTTCTTCGCGACAGGTCCGAAGCTACCTTCTCCATAAGATTTTCTGCGTGTGTATTATTGAGAAATAAAATAAAAACTCTTGTCACATGCAATAAAAGCCGAAAGCTTCACCACACTTAGGTTGGTTTTAGCTTAAATGAGGATACACAAAAAAAAGGTCTTATACCTTTGGCCTTTGTACGTAATGCTTCCAACAGGAGAGACAACCACCGCGGTTCCTGTGCAGAAAACCTCATCCGCAACTATCAATTCGTCCACTGTCACATTCCGTTCCTCCACCTGCATGATACCAAATAAACATGCTCTGTGACCACTAGCTAGTTGTGGTACTATGATCCCCTTTTCAAGATGTGAGTATAGTTGAGAATATGAAAAGAAATGGAAAGATTACCTTAAACCCTTGGGTACGAGCCACGTCGATTATACTTTTCCGCGTAATCCCAGGTAAGATGGTTCCTCTTATTTCAGGCGTAGAGATCACATTGTCCTGGCAAAGGGAGTAAGCAACAAATATTTGGTCAGAAAGGTTCCTTTATAACAGAATCAGTAGCTTGTGATGCTTGCTAATTGTCAAACAATATGTACCTTCACAATGAAGATATTGCAAGACGAGACCTCCTCAAGATATTTTTTGAAAACGCAATCGAGGTACAAAACATCGGAATACCCTTTAGCTTTCGCAATCGACTGTGCTTTTAGTACCTATGTTATAAGTTGTATGTGTGAGTAAGCAGAAAAGCCGGTCCAAAGACTATCAATATATTCAAGAAATCAGGTTTACTTACTGCAGCATAATTGCCAATGGTTTTAACACCTCCAGTGCCACCAGGTGTTGCACGGTGGAATTCTTCTTCCACAATCAAATTGATTGGTGACACACCTTCCTGACATTATTAAAGGGGTCGTTTCATCATGTGGAGAAAGCGAGAACACACAAAAACAAAGCTAAGATATTTGAATTTTATCGAAAGGAGGAACGTTGAAAAACCTTGAAGTAGTTTCCAACAGGAGAAACATAGACAAGGAAAGTATATTCTGGTGCAGGCGCAAGACCAAGAACAGCTCCAGTTCCCATTAGCAACGGTCTAATATATAAAGAACCTTTACCTGGAGGTGGAACCTGAACACAGGACATCAATCAGATGCGCATTAACTCATAACACAGCCAACAACATGTTTAATAACTTCCTTTGCATATCCACGCGGGAAAGAAAAATAACTGTCTCATTCATTTACCCAACGTTTGTTTGCTAATACAGTTGCTTTCACAGCTTCGATAAACTGCTCAACGGTTGGAGCAGGCATACACATCCTCTCAGCACCACTCCTCATACGTGTTGCATTCTCTTCGGGACGAAAGAGGAGGATATTCTTACCGTCTTCCTTTCTGTAAGCTTTCATTCCTTCGAACAATCCCTACAAACAAAGGGTTGAAACAGAAGTACACACACTAGTAAGACTCATATAATCCTAAGTTGCAATCATTCCCACAACATTTTCCTTGACATCTCTCATTATCAATTGCACAAGTACAGACACTAGTAAGATTCATATGATCCTAAGTTCCAATCATTCCCGCAACACTTTACTTGACATCTCTCACTATCAATTGCAGAAATAAAAGGATTTCTCCGTGAAGAAAAAAAGTGAAGTTAGATTCGGTTGATGGCAGAACGCCTCACTAGATGCGACTAACTTAGCAAATAAGAGTGTAAACTCATCGGCAGATTGTGTTTCAGTGTAAAGAATCTGACAATTTCTCCATACTTTCAAACCGTCGTAACTACGTAAAAGATTCTTGATAAGCATAAATTTAACCTACTTACATAGAACTCATCAAAGTAAAGGAAAGGACTTTGAGAAACTAATAGACAAAATCAGACAAACAGATTGCTTTTTCAGTGACAACAATTCTAACAAAATTTCTCAAATACTTTCAAATCTTTAACTTTAACCCCACAAAAAGCTCAAAACTTTACAGTAAAGGACGTGACTTTTAAAGAAAACCAAGGAAACAAAACCAAAACCTGTCCATAGTTGAGTACACCAGCAGATGGGCTGACTTCAATGTTCCCAAAACGTTGCAATTCACCCTTTGAGAACTCCCCATCAAGGTTACATTTCATAACGTACATGTAATCAGTCGGCTTAAGACCGAATCCAATGTTGTCCCAATCTATGTCGGCTACTTCAGAAACATCCTTACTATTTCCACAACATCAAAAAACAATCTCATCAATAACAAAACAAATTCAACTAAACCAACAAATAACAATTCCAACGAAACCTGGAAGAAGAATTGGACAGCACAGCGTTGCAACGAGTAAGGGAGCTTCCACCATTGATGAAACTTGAAGATACAGAGGAGGAAGACGAAGAATGCTGAAGCTGATCGGAGAAATGGGTCAGATGAAACAGAAGAAGATGACAATAAGTGGAAAAAAAGAAGAAGAAAAGAGTTGACCTTGATGGAGGAAGATGATGATGGCGATAAGTTCCGAGTAGGAGAGAATGAGTGGAGACGCGTGGTGAAGGCGCGTGAAGGACAAAGTAGGTAGTTTTGACTAAGGCTTGGGGAAATTGTTGCTCTCTCCATCTTTTCTGGAAAACTGCAAATGTTTGCTTCTTCTTCTTCTTTCTCCTCTCGGTGTCTATAAAGACGACAATGGGTGTGAGACGCGGAGGCTCTCTGCGTTTTTCCTTTCAGCTTCTCTTTTTACCCTAACACCTCATTTTTGTTCTTAACTTAAATAAAATTTAGTAATCTAAAGATTCTTTTTAATTAATTAGTCAAAAGGATAATTAAAATTTTTAAAAATGTTTTCATCTTTTTTTAAGGTGGGATACCTTACCGGATTTGTAGAGTTAAGTTATCGAATTCTAATTGTTTAATCATGTTGGTTTTGTTTATTGATCTGTTTAATTGATATATATATAAAATGTAAGTATGATCTGAAATTCTGAATATTTTTAGAAAATATTTTGTATTTTGTAGTTGACAAAAGGAAAAGATGAGTTTCCAGTCGTAGTTAGGCTTTACATGGAGAGAGACCAAAAAAGTTTGTTAAAATAAAAAGGGATTGAAAAAATGAACCAAAAGAGAAAGACCGAATATGTTTACGTTGCGTAACTCCATAAGAACTGAAAGAAAAAGACCGAATATGTTTTAACATAAAAGAATACGAAAATAAAAGCTGTTTGACGAAAAATGATTAGAGAAACTGGGGAAAAAAAAAGGATTAATAAAAGACTGAAAAAAGTCTATTCACCAACTACTTACGTAACTTCAAAATACAACGTGTGTTTGATGCGTTTGTGTTGATCCTCTCTCTGCTTAAATATGAAATGGGCATATCCAGGCCCATCACTTATTTGGATCAAGCCTCAAAAACTGAACATCCAGGAAGGTTTTCCCCATAGCTCGGTATCGAACAATGTCACATGCGACAGCGAGCTGTTAAAGCTAACATGTGGCGAGCGATAAAGGCCAAGCCTGGCACATGACTTGATAAACGCGTCTGCTTGATTTTATGATTGGGCTGATGAGTGATGATCAAGCCTGGCTAGATAAACAACTGATGAAACGTGGGCGTTTGCTTCAATCGTCAGATATACTCAGATGTGTACTACAAACTTATTTCATTGACTTGTTTTGTATTGTACTTTGTTTTTTTTCTGAATTTTTGAAGTTTCGGATCTTTGAGCTAAATCTGTTTCGGTATCTGAGATTACGTTGACTAACCATTGATAATGTCACATTTAACATGTAAATCGTTCAATTGGAGTGGAGTTGAACTCTAGTTAAAAACTTATTTCACTAGCTACAAACAAACACCTAAAGATTATATTTTAATGGGTCAAAATCGAAGTTGGATATATGGCTTGTATGTGAGAGAGATATGTCATAAATACTTCATAAATATTAGACTTTTGCTTCAAGACAAGGGAAGAGAGGTGGACAAAAGATCTTAGGACCATTTGATTCATTAAAGACACTACACATACATTTGCAAACTATTGGAGATATTGTGAGTGAGCTTTCACTTTCTGCTCTCTGAGCGTAACTCATCATCAGTCCCACACACACATTCATATCTTAGTTTTCTCTCCTCTCTGTCTCCTCTCACATGGAATGTCTTTTTGTGCTGAAACAGTTACCAGAATCAGATATATCCAAAAGGGTAAAACAAAGGTGACGAAATATACAAATCATATGGATATTTTGATGTAATATGTAAACTAGTAAGCAAGAACACCGAATTGATTTTCCTTTTAGAAAAAAAAGTCCCAAATTCAACACAACGGAAACTCTATCTTTTACTAGTTTTTCTTGTTTCCCCAATTCTATTAGTTTTTTAAGTGTTTTCTGAAGTATAAAAGCAAAATAAATGGTTTATAAGGACAAAAAAACGGCCAAATTGGGTTGTTTTGTTCAACTACACTTAATATACTTGAACCTTTGGGTCTACCAGAGTTGATATACCTGAACCAGTAGCTTAATCATATACATAACCGCATATATGTATGCACCAAATCTGAAACTTCTTAACATTAACGATTACCTTACGAAATCCAACCTTTATTTACATATTCCTCAAAATTCCTACCAAAGGATAAAACAACATGCATATTTTGTGGGAGAACACAAAAAAACAGCGGTAAGAAATGGAACAATCTCAAGATCAATCAAACCACTATGACCGACGTCAATATTGCCTTAACCGATCTTTACCTGAATATCTAATTACTAAGGAGATCAGGTAGACTTCCTATATCCGGTGACGATTCATTCATCGCGGGAGATTTCTCCGTCACGTCTGCTTCCGCCGCCTGCTGCTTTGAAACAGGTATCTTTGGGATCTCAGTGAGGATCTGAACAACTTCCCTCATTGTCGGCCTCTCCACTGCCTGTTCTTCAACGCAGAGCATGGCAACGTAGAAGACATGTGTTACTTCGTGGATGGGTACTGAAGAGAGTCTAAGGTCGAGTACTTTGAGCACACATTCTTTATTTGAATCCGTCATGCTTCGAACCCATTGAACAATATCAACACCGTCTCCAAATTCTCCGACGGGTTTCTTGCCGGTGATGAGTTCAAGAAGAACAACACCGAAGCTGTACACATCACTCTTCTCATCTACCTTCAACGTATACGCGTATTCTGCCATACCAAGGAACAAATAGTTTCAGAGGTTTGAACATTCACCAAGTTTTCATTGAATGACGATAGACAAAAATGTTAGTTAAGGCAGTACCTGGAGCGATGTAGCCGTAGGAGCCGGCAATCGCAGACATACATTCAGAAGTCCCTGAGTCTTGTAAGAACTTAGCGAGACCAAAGTCAGCGACATGAGCTTCAAAGTTTGAATCGAGGAGAATGTTGTTGGACTTGACATCTCTATGAACGATCAACGGGGAACAATCGTGGTGGAGATAGCAGAGACCCTTGGCTGCTTCAAGAGCAATCTTGTAACGTGTGTCCCAATGTAAATGACCTCCTTTCTTTCCATGAAGCACCTCTCCCAGGCTGCCATTAGGCATGTACTCGTACACAAGGAGATTTGTCTCGTGGTTAGAGCAAAACCCGAGCAACCTCACGATGTGCCTGTGTCTAATCCTCCCTAAAGTCTGAATCTCGGCGTTGAACCCATGATCATGAGAAGATCCATGGGACATTGTAGCCAATCTCTTGACCGCAACTAGGTCACCACTAGGCATCACGCCTTTGTAGACAATCCCAGCACCGCCTTTACCGATGATGTTGTCTTCCTTGAGAGAGACCAAGACATCGTCACAAGTGAAGTCTAGTCTCTGGAAAGCAGTCAATCTCCAAGCCTTGGAGTCACTAGCGTTTCTCAACGACCGAGCTTTGACTATTGCTGCTATAGCAAACACCATCGAACAAAAGAGCAATCCAAGGACGAGTAACAGTTTCGTAGTAGCAGATAACGGTTTAACATGAGGCTGGTGAGTTCCTTTGCCGTTACAAGGACCCAAATACGGACCACAAAGATCAGAGTTCCCCAAAAACGACGTGTGATTGAAGTAACTGAACTGTCCAGTGCTTGGAACTAAACCGGACAAATTGTTGTAAGAGAAATCAACAGACGTCAAACTCTGCATTGATGAGATCGTCACAGGAATCGAACCCACGAGATGGTTTCTTGAAATATTCAAGTAATTCAAGATCCTCATACTAGTGATTTCCTTAGGGATTTCACCAGAGAGCAAATTACGACTCAGATCAACAAACGTTAGCAGCTTACAATGACTGATCTCCGGTGCAATCCGACCGGAGAATAGATTGTGGCTAAAATCCAACTTGGATAGCTGCTGAAGCCTCCCAATCTCCGACGGAATGGGACCAGAGAACTTGTTACCGTCTATGAGTAGCTTCTGGACGCCAGAGAAGTTTCCAATAGCCGGCGGTAATAAACCGGAGAGCTGGTTATTAGACAGAATGATCTGACCAAGGTTAACAGAGACTCCTCCACCACTTAATATTGGCAACTCTCCAGTAAGGTAATTGTCTTGGAGCTCCACTTGAGATAAATTCGGTAACGCAAACAGCCCCTTCGGAATCGACCCGTTTAAGAAATTCTCACCCATTCGGATCCGGGTCAAAGTCTCACATTTCCCAAGCGAATCCGGGATTGAACCAAACAAGAAGTTACCAAGAGTGATCAACGTAACTAACCGGTTACCAAAGCACATATTCGGCGGCAAAGTTCCGGTAAGTTTGTTAGAGGAGAGATCAAGAATCACTAACCTACCGTTCTCCCCAAGTTTCCTGGGAATGCTTCCAGTGAAATTATTCTCCCATAGCTGCAACACCTCGAGCTCCGGCAAGTCACCGATGAACTCAGGTATAGCACCGTACAGCTTGTTTCTAAAGAGATTCAAAAGCGTTAAGTTCTTGAGGTTTTCGAAACTCGATGGAATCTCTCCGGTGAACATGTTGTTAGACAAATCCATTGACTTCAAACTCAAGATCGTCCCTAGCTCCGGTGATAACTCCCCTGAGAAGGAGTTCACTTGGAGGAACAACGTGTCGAGGTTCTGAAGGTTACCAATCTCCGGCGGAATCTCTCCTGTCAACCCGCAGTTAGCAGCGTCGAACCTTACGAGCTCAGAGAGGTTTCCTATCTCCGGTGGAAGTCCGTCTTCGAAAGCGTTGTAGTATCCAATGTAAAGCTCACGAAGAGTCGTTAAGTTTCCGACCTCCGGTGGGATTTTTCCGGTTAGTTCGTTGCCGGAAACTGCTAAATACTCGAGAACTGGCCATGTTCCGTACACGGCGGGGATCTTGCCGGAGAAGTAGTTACCACCGAGGTGAAGATGACGGAGCTCTGTTAGGTTTGTGATGGAGACCGGTAAGTTTCCGGTTAAGTTGTTGTTGTATAAGTCGAGGACTCGGAGGTTTACTAAACCGGCGGAGAGTTCGTCGGGATATGTGCCGTTGAAGACGTTGTTGGAGAGGTTCAGGTGACGGAGGTCGGAGAGGTTGGCGAGCTCAGGGGGAATAGGACCAGAGATCTGGTTAGCAGCGACGGATAGGTTCTGTAGAAGAGGTAAGTGAGCTACGGAGGAGGAGAGAGTCCCTGAGAGATTGAGGTTAGAGAGGTCAAGAGAGGTCACGTGCTTGCGTGAGACGTCGCACGTGACGCCTGTCCATAGACAGAAGCTTGTGGTTGGTTTCCATGAGGTGAGAGGTGAGTGTTGTTGGTCGTTTTGGATGACGGTGAGGGAGGATTTGAGTGAGAGAAGAGCACTGAGCTCGGAGATTGGTTTACCGGCGGTGAAGGAATGAGAAATGTGGAGGAGAAGTAGAAGGAGGAGAAGAAGAAGCTTCATGGCTTTTCTCTTTCTTTTCTTTTTTTCTGTGTTAAGTTGGGATTTGGTTTAAAAAGGATGATAGTTTGGTGAGTGGTGAGGGTAAGTGAGGAAGATGACGAAAATGGTGTGTTTTTTCTATTTTACTGTGGATTATTTTCATGTTTTGGATTCTACTTCTTTAAATTTAAATCGAACGTGTAAGTGGAGGGAGATTTTTTTAAAAAGTCCATGTGATATATATTTAGAAAGATATGCATGTAATGGAAGAATTCTTTGTAAATCATTTGTTATATATATTTAGAAATGTATGCAAGTACATAATATTCCGATTTTTCTTTTTAAAGTAAAAGTTGCTGTGGAATATTACAAAAAAAAGAATGTAATTAGAGAAAAGCGATGATTTGAAGAGCAAAGGTTTAATTACTTTTCTTTTGGAGCTTTCTTGTTTCTAATTATAAATCTTTTGAAACGTGATGTTACCAAATCTTGAGAAATCCTCTGATTTGTATACTTTATTATTACCTTTGAGTATGTCATAAAATTATGTCACAGACATAGCAATACTGTTATATGCATGCATATCAGTATCATATCTGTTACTCTGTATGCATCACTATGTACTCCAACCAATAATGCAGTATTTAGGGGAAAAAACTATCTCTACGCGAACCATGAATTCATAAAGTTGTTTTTAAATAAATGAAACAAAGATAAAAAGATAAACATAACTACAAACTTTTAATATGATGAACGGTCTTGATGTTATTATTTGAAGGGAAAATTATGGATCTCACCATTGGGATTCGCAAACTTACCAATTTCTCGAGGGACCCGCTTTTCCTTGACAAGGTTAGCTGATAGAATAATAAATTGGACCTTAATTGGACCAAACTTAATACTTTAGATGACCAAAAACATCCCTTTAAGGGAATCGTAATCACATTTATACCATTAGGACCACAACATGGGCCCAAGGCATGAACAACAAAACTAGAGAGCCGGTCTCTCTTCTATTGAAAAATGAGGAGAACAACCCTGAGGCGACGGTACAGCAACAGTTAAAGAGCCTCGAAAGACGGGTAGGCACACGATCGTAATTTTGATAGTGGAAGGTAGTCAGCGAGAACAGTCCTACGCACATCATTTTCATCTTTTGCCAGTTACCACATTTCACTGATCAACAATGATGGTTTGTGCAGTGAACAAATTTGTGGTTTTTTCCCGATTTTTTTTTTCTTTTCCTGATTTTTATATATATCGACGTTATGTAATCTGATTTTATTTATCTCGTAATAAATGTAAATCTAATCGGGAAAAAGAGAGAGTGGATTTTAGGTAAGTAGAATAGAGGATGAATATTAAACCAAAGCATGCCAAAGAATTTCAAAGGCAGACTTTTAGCCACGGAACTCGAGATAAGAGAAATATATTAGCAAATGAAATAAGTCGTACTCATATTAGGTGAACTTTGTTGTCTTCTCCGTGGACCCGGACCAATAGAATAAATTTACATATCCAACGCATTTCCTTGCACTAGATAATAAAAATAAAATTAATGAAAAATACTGATAATGAAAAACATTTATAAATTAATATATACTGTACTCTTTTTTATAACTTTAATTAATATATACTTCGAAGTTCAAATGATCAGAATTGGCGAGCACGTGTAAGTGAAGATATACTTTTGGATTGGTGTGTATGAAGAAAATTCGTTTGTTGAAGCTTGATTTCGTCTTTGGGACCAAATCAAATATATTAATCTGACAGATAGATTATGTTAACCACTCCAATAAATATAGTGTAAAACCTAACAATTTTTTACATGACATATTATTTTTTACAAGGACTAAGAATATAACCGCATCTATCTAAAAAAGCTTATTTACATTCTCTCTCTAGTCTCTACCCTATCTTTGAGGCTTTTCGAAATTTTGTTTGAATAAGAGACTAGTGGAGTGAAGAAGAGAAACAAAACCAAACACTAGTTTTTAGAGAATGGAGGAGGAACAAACCCAAATGGTAGTTTAAAGATATCACTCCATGGTTTGTTCTTCTGTTTAATGTCTCGGATTACGTTCCTCTGGTTTTGATTATGACCCATCCACTATCCTCTTCTACAGAATTATGACCCATCCACTATAACAATGTTTTTTTTTTCCGGTGGAACTCCACTATAAAAATGTTTAATCCAATTTCTTACTCTTTAATTGCATTTATCATATAAACATAAACTAAAAGCTAGATTTTTTTTTCTGTCTGTTTACGGAGAGACACAAACATGACTCGTTCTAAGGATATGCTGCTTCTGTTACTTTCGGTTAAATCATGCAAACAGAAAGCCACGCTGTAAAAGCAGCCCACTGGGGTAACAAAAAGACAGAACAAACGTCACAAAGTCATCTTTTTGTTTTTTTGTTTTGAAAATGATATGAGAGTGGGTTCAAATTTTTAGGTGGTCCATTTCAAAATATGAAGGAAAAAACAGACAATACAATAAAAGTGAAAAAATAAACACGACATAGGACCAAGGGACCATAAGCAGCTTCCTCATCATGGCCCAACCACTACCATACATTATCTACTAATAGTCATATATATGTATGTACATAGACTATAATCTTCATAAGCAATAAGATTCGTATAAACAATTCTCAATCTTGAAATACTTTGAAACCAATAATATCGTGGGAACACAAAGATACTTGACAATAGGTTGGTAAGTACAATGAATTGAAACGAAAACCTGTAACTAAATAGATTCCGGTTGGCTTTCTCAAACTCATTCAAAGAAATTTTCTTTGCTTTAAGACCTACCTAAATAGTTCTGAGTCACATAACTGTTCCACTTCCTCTAAACCAAGACAAAAATTGGATTTTGACACAATGAAGCTAGAATCAACCTAACAAGGCTCAACTAAGAAAGTGAGCACTGGATGATTACAACATGAAGAAGAAGGTATGTTTACATGGATGGACTTCGAAGAGAGATTCCCTGTCCTCAGTCTTTCTTCTGTGTCCAAATTCTTATAGAATTGTCGAGCGATCCTGATGCGATCAAGTTCTCTGTCGGGTGGCAAGCCACGCTCATTACAGGCTCAGTATGACCCTCAAGTTTCTGAAGCAATTTCCTAGAGTTCAGCTCCCACATGTATACACACTTATCCTCGGATCCACTAACTATTCGCTTTCCATTTGTAACGGAGAACGCAGAAGAAACAGAGTACTGAGAGTTGGCGTGGCCAGTGTATGTTTTAATGAATTTAGCAGAAGAAATATTCCACAACCTCTGCAAAATTTCAGAATCGTAGAGAGATCAGTACATTTATAAACGAATCATGAGAATTCACATCTTCTCCAATACCTTGATGCAAACAAATCAAACACCAAAAAAGAAGTATCACCAATACATTGATAACGAAATTTGAGAGTATAGTAGAAGAGATCAGTGCATTAATATCGAATCATGAGAATTCACATCTTCTCCATTACCCTATTGATGCTAACAAACCAAAAACCAAAAGATGTATCTTCCAAGCTACGATTCCCTAAGATACGGCCATTCAATACTCTTGTAATCTAGACCAATGACAGAAGTCACAGAACTATACTAAAGCTACCAGCTTTCACATAGAATTAACCTTTCAGACAAAAACAATATTCTCCTCCTAAGTCCTACATCAATCTCTGTCGAGACACAATCTAGAATCTAAGTTAACACGTTCTTGCCTAAATCTTAATCCTTTTCTCAAGACCACTATTCAGCAAGGCAATGTAAAGGAGAAGAACAACTCACCAGCGTGTTATCGAGAGTGCCAACGAGGATAAACTTGCCGTTAGGAGAGAATCTAACAAAGGAAACAGGAGGATTCTCTTCATCAATCAGAGTTTTCACACAATGCCCAGTCCCTGAATCCCAAATCCGACACAACCCATCGTAGCTACTCGAAACAATAAGAGACCCGTCACGGTTGAAATCAACGGCTGTAACGGGATCAGAATGCGCGGGAAGAACTTTCAAGCACTTTCCAGTTTTCACATCCCAGATCCGAACAGTCTCATCAAAGGAGCCAGAGACAATCATGTTGGACTGAGGGTTGAAGTTGACGCAGAAGACGTAGTTAGTGTGCCCGTGAAGGGTTTTGATAAGTGAACCGGTTTCAACGTCCCAAAGCTTTAGGGTTTTGTCATCTGAACCGGAGACGATAAACCTCGCGTCTGAAGAGAAGGCGATATCCGAGATGCCGTTCTCGTGGCCGGTGAATACTCGTATGGGCTCCGCGATGGGGTCTCCGTTGAGGTTGATGGTGTAAGTTCGGATTGTTTTGTCGGAGGAGGCGGAAGCGAGGAGGCGGCCATCGAAGGAGAATTTCACTGAGGAGACGGCGCGAAGGTGAGTTGTTAGGGTTTGGGAGTGGATGTATGGGATGAATGATGCTGTTGCTGCTGGAACTTCTTCTGCCATGGGGAATGGAGACAAGTGGTTTTCCTTTGGGGAATTTACGAAATTTTTCTGTCGATTTAGGGTTTTTGAAAAGGGACTTTTGTCCAAGAGAGACGACGATCAGTGACGACTAAATTGTGGGGTGAATTTTGAAAGTAGTAATACTATTGGGGTATCTTTTGAGTTTTCGTAAATTAATATCACGAACGGCTCACGTGCTCACTTTTTTCGAGCGAGAACCCTCAGACTGACTCCGAGACTTTGGAATCTTTTCGGATTTTTTATTGTTTCTTTCTCAAACACAAAAGCTTCTTCTTTTTGAACAAAAACACAAAAGCTGGGAATTCACAAAAGCTTCACAATAAAATTTAAGTATAGGCTTTTGTTTAAAGTTTAGCTTCAAATTTACGATCTCGTAGACTTTTTGTGCTTCCATAAAAATCAAACTTTGGTATTTTCTATGTACTCATTTCTCTTGCAGATCCATGCATATGATATATGGATAATGAATGTGTTCAGTACTTTTAAACAAATGAAAGAGAAAAAACTAAATATGAGCAACTTTGTAAACATTTGTAATTGATGTACCAAAAGATTCTTCGGTGAGATATAACTTCAAGTTGAGTTTATAGAACATGCATATTAAATTAGATATAAATTAGGTGTGAGTGCCCATACTTCTATGTGGGTAGAAGTAATGCATTTATATTAAAATTAAATTTGTTGATAATGTGCAAGATGGGCGAAATAAAACAAGATTCATACCATTTTACAAGGTAGTCATACTCATACAGTATTGGAAGATCCTAATTTTTTTAAGCCGAGAAAAATCGCTAATGGTAGGATTATATGAAGATATATTCTATATAATATTATCCTCCGTCTTCTCCTCTGTCTTAATCGAATTCATGAGGTGGAGCTAACCAAATGAGCTATACGATTGCCTAAAAAACATGAAAGAAATATATGGTTTCCTATTGTAATAAATACCACTGTAGTCGACTAGTCGGGGAACTTATATACATTGTGACAATTTTATAGGAATTTTCATAACATTCTTGTCTTATTCTTATTATACAAAAAAATCTAAAAAATATGTATTCAATCAATAATTTAGAGAAGTTACAAGTGATTTGTATTAAAATAGCAAATTCACCATTATTTAAATATGAATTTTGCAAATTACTGAATGTAATTATGTATACGATCTTGCATTCCAATTTGGTCTCTGTGTGTTTTTTAAGTTTTGAAGTTTTTGCTTTTTTTTTTTTTTTTTTTTTTTTTTTTCTTTTTTTTTTTTTTTTTTTTTTTNTGATATTTTGTTCATGAAAACTTTAACTAAATAAAACTTGAGATATAAACTAGTAGTCTGACAAGATGCATAATTATAAGGTTAGCAAAAAGTCATTAGCCTCAGGCCTCACATAATTTTGGGGCCCCAAATCTTCAAAATTGTTCTTAGTTTAATGGTTTAAAGATTTTCATTTCATGGTTTCTACTTGAGTTGAAAACCAAAGATTAACTATAAAATAAAGTTTTTTCTTTCTTTTACTTTTTATTCAAGTTCTAATAATTAATTTGTTTCTCCCATGTTTTCTTGTACTTGCATTCTATAATTAGTTCCTTTTCAAGTTTATTAGTGTGAATGTTGATGATTAACATGCTAGATTTTGATTTTGATTATAACATATAAGATTGGTAGTTGTTTAGTCTTCTTATTATATGATTATTGGTTATTTTTTATGTTTTAAAAATTTGTTATAAAAAGAAAAATCAGAAAACTGCCTCCATAAAATAATATAAATATGATTCAGAAGCCAAAAGAATTAGACCTTATTATTGTTGTTTTAAATGTTCTTAATTATTATTTTTCTTTTTTTATATTTTATATTAATGGTTTGAAATTATATTATAATTATCATACATAAATATATATAATCATATTTTAAAATTTGTCTTAGGCCCCGAAATAGGCTCGCACGGCACTGATTATATGTAGAACGCTCTTTCTACAATTCTTACCACTTTAAGTCTTTAACCATTAAGGCAAAATTCAGCTGGATACATCAATCTTTTTTATTCATACATCTGTATCTCCTAATTCATATAAAATGGATACATCGTGAGAACTTTATAAGAATTTTCATAATGTTCTTGTCACCAAAGAAAAGAAACATTCTTTTGTCATAACAACGAAAGTATATATATTTTATGAAATTATCAATTAATTATTCGAATTCGTTCCAAGCGTCGCGTCAGAAGATCTTGTAAATCATATGGTACTAGATGGCACGTCGTGTACAGATTTCGCAGCTTCCTCCAATTAAATTAGTTATCAATTAAATTAACTAAGAATCAATTTCCCACAAAAATCCAAATCAAAAATTTTTGGGACTAAATATTAAAATGCCATTACACACTTTTTTTAATATGTAAATAAATCTCAGCAATAAAAATCTGGAATTCACACACATTCTGCTAATAAGCATAGATGCACAAATCTTTATTATCTTCTCCTTCTTCTGAATAATTAATTACTTATTAAAAAAACTTATTTTCTGATTTTAATAGTATTTCAGAAATCTCCCTATAGCATTTATTGATTTTTATTTCTAACTTTAATTTTGAAACGGTGAGAAAAATCTTGAAACAATCAAACTTTTGAACTAATATCCTTTCTGGCTCAGCTGAATTGTTCCTTCTCATAACTCAGATTTTAATTTCGCATTTTTATTTTTTCTTTTTAGCGGTCAGTTTCCGTTTGTATCTGATCGTTAGAGAGAGTCTGTTTGATTTTCTGCATTATCATCTTCCACGAAAATTCTACTTCACATTGAGGTTTCCACCGAAATGCCGAGCATTAGAGCTCCAGCTGCGAAGAAGACGACCACACTCACGGTTAGTTACCTCTCATTTCACCTTCGTTAGAGTTCTTTTTTCTGTTTCTTTCGAGTTTTATCTGAATTTCTTCGTTGATTATTAGGTCGCTGTGAAATGTAGACCGTTAATGGAGAAAGAACGAGGAAGAGACATTGTTCGAGTGAATAACTCTAAGGTCTGTTCATAATTATTAATTAATTTTTCGATTTGATAAAATTTTCGACCTAAATTGAGTTTTTGGATTTTCAGGAAGTGATTGTGTTGGATCCTGACTTATCGAAGGATTACCTTGACCGAATTCAGAATCGGACTAAAGAGAAGAAATATTGTTTTGATCATGCCTTTGGCCCTGAGAGTACCAACAAGGTCCGTCTCTCTTTGGAATCTCTTGTGATTAATTTGGATCTGTTTTTCTTTTTTATTATTCCGTTGAGATTTTTTTTTTTTTTTGCCTGGAAATGTTTAGGTTCGTGTAGTGTGTTTGTGACTTTCTCAGTTTGACTTGTGGTTTAAGATTTGTGTGTGTATTGTTTTTTTCAGAATGTGTATAGGAGTATGTCTTCTGTGATCTCTGGAGTTGTTCATGGACTTAATGCTACAGTGTTTGCCTATGGTTCCACTGGAAGGTATGCAGTGATAATACTATGTAGCATAGATTCATTTCGTGAATGTTTCTGTGCTACCAAAATTATCTGGGCTAAGTACTTGGCTAGATAAGAGTATGGCTTTTTTTGGTTATCTGACTCAATGATGCATCGTTTTTTTGTTTGCTCTTAGCGGCAAAACATATACAATGGTTGGAACACGAAGTGACCCTGGATTGATGGTTCTCAGCTTGAATACTATATTTGACATGATTAAGAGTGACAAGAGCCCAGATGAGTTTGAAGTGACTTGCTCATATCTTGAAGTTTACAATGAAGTAAGGCTCGGTCTGATAATTTAGATTATTCTGTTGTGTGTGTGTGCGCGCGCGTGCTGCTCTTTCAATTATGAGCATTACACTTTTTCTCGCATAATAATATAGTTCAGTTGCAACTCAGGTTATATATGATCTGCTTGAAAAATCATCCGGTCATTTGGAGCTCAGAGAGGACCCTGAGCAGGGGATAGTAGTTGCAGGCCTGCGATCAATCAAGGTCTATATACTTTTCTTTCCTTCTAGATACGATAAGACCATTTCCCTTACTGTACTGTAAAACCAGATTTGCAGAGATCACTTTAAAGTACCCCTTGTATGGTATAGACTAAAAGTTCTTTCTCTGCCTTCTACGAAAGTATTTCTAGTACAATTCTCTGCTGATGAAGAGGGATGTTTAATTTGCTTCATTGGAACATTTCACCTTTTCATCATTATCTTGGGGCCTTAGCCGAAGTGTTTCTTTTGTAGGTCTATTCTGCTGATCGGATTCTTGAACTGCTGAACTTAGGGAACAGTAGACGAAAAACTGAGAGCACAGAGATGAATAGTACATCGTCAAGGTGAGCAATTCTATCTCCTGAATAAACTGTCAATGTCCGAAACTGTCTCTTCTGAATCTCTAGATCTCACAGGAACGTGTTCTTCTTCTTTTTTTTCTGAGTAATTTGTTGCATTGTAATGGAAACATTCTTTATTTTTTTCTTGAAAATGAACTCGCAGTGGCCCATCACCTATATGAATTTGCCTGTCAATTACCAGGTCCCATGCAGTTCTGGAGATTGCAGTAAAAAGAAGACAAAAGAATCAAAACCAAGTCATGAGAGGGAAACTCGCCCTTGTAGATCTTGCAGGCAGTGAAAGAGCAGCTGAGACGAACAATGGAGGTCAAAAACTGAGGGATGGAGCTAATATTAATCGCTCACTCCTTGCACTAGCAAACTGCATAAATGCTTTGGGGAAGCAACACAAAAAGGGTCTTGCTTATGTCCCCTACAGAAACAGGTATGCGTTGATATGTCATCTTTCTGATCTTAAAATGGTCATCTTTTTTGGCTGACAGACGCATGTAATTTCAGCAAACTTACGCGGATTCTTAAAGATGGTCTGAGTGGGAACTCCCAGACGGTGATGGTTGCAACTGTATCTCCTGCTGATAGTCAGTATCATCATACTGTGAACACACTGAAGTATGCTGACCGAGCAAAAGAGATAAAGACACACATTCAGGTGACAATGATTTTCCTCTTAGTCCACGATATTGTTAATTGGTCACGAAGTACTTACTATTTGCTTTTCATGCATTTTAGAAAAATATTGGTACCATCGACACTCATATGTCAGACTACCAACGAATGATCGACAATCTTCAAGTAAGTTAATTACTATCATCTACTTTTGTTACAAATTGAATGTAGTAGCAGTACATAACTCGGAGCTTTGGGTTCACAGAGTGAGGTTTCTCAGCTGAAGAAGCAACTAGCAGAAAAGGAGTCGCAGCTTAGCATCATACCTTTTGAAAGGGGTGTTGAACGTGAACTTTCGTGGTTGGATGGTTTAAGTCACCAGATCAGTGAAAATGTTCAGGAACGTATAAACTTACAGAAGGCATTATTTGAGCTTGAGGAAACTAACCTCCGAAACCGTACTGAACTTCAGCATCTCGACGATGCAATTGCGAAACAGGTTAGGTGATAAAGCTTCTCCTAATCAAGAGTCTGGTATATTGCATTACTGTAACCTTTCTCTGTTATATAGGCGGCAGAGAAAGATGTTGTCGAAGCTCTAAGTAGCAGACGACAAGTAATTCTTGATAATATCCGAGACAATGATGAAGCCGGTGTTAACTACCAGAGAGTAAACCCCCGTTTTCTTCTCATATATTTCAACTCTGCAATTTATTTTTGCTCTCGTTTGTCATATATGCTCATGTCTCTGTTTTCACAGGAAATAAAAGAAAATGAAAAGCATCGTTGCAAACTACAGGATATGCTCAATGAAGCAATAAATAACAACGGAAACAAAACTTATCTGCATATTCTCAACCAGTATAAGCTCCTGGTGAGTAGAATAAACTAAGTAATATCTTATTTTCTTGACCTCAGATTCTTACACTACTGATTCACATGTATTGCTGTTTTTATTGTAATTCTTAGGGAATGGGTAATACCGAACTGCAGTTCGAAATGGCAATGAGGGACCAAATCATTTACAACCAAAGGGAAGCTCAGAGAAACCTATGGAATTTGCTCATGGGTTTAGGAGTTGAAGAGAAACAAGTGTTGGACCTGGCTGCAAAACAAGGAATCACAATCGAAGACTGGAGTATGGCATCGTATCCTGGGCTTCCTTATAGGAAACAGACACCGAGTTTCGTACCCGCAAACATCCCTTTCATGGGCCACTCGTTTTCTCAATCCTCCTGCACTTTCCAGAGCTATAATCAAGACTCTTCTTCCAAAGGACAACAATGGGCTCCAACTCCTACTTTATGCAGAGAGGAACATCACAGCGCTTACTATTTCATGGGACACGAGCCCCCTGCATTTGTCAGTATGAGGAAAAGCCATGATGGTTGGGTTGGTGGTGGGAGACCAGCTTCACGGATCGACACAGTAGGCAACCATCGCCGAGTCTCATATCCACAGACAGTAAACAATTCTTCTCAAGGGATGGTCGCTTCCCATATGGGTCCCAACTTTTACAAGACTCCTCAAAGGGTAAAAGCACATTTTCATTTCTTAATCTGAATCTCAACTTTCCAGCTAGTAAAAAACAATCATTCTCTATGTTTCTGATTGCAAAAATCTTTATTAACCAGGAAATGTTGGTTAACACAACAAGGAGTCCATACAGTAGCCCGCGAGCTGGACTCATCAACGGGGCTACCACCCCGGCCGTGCAGCCTTTCTATGGAAGTCCTCGAGCTGTCGCTGTGAGAAACGGCTCATGCAACAGCCCACGCGTGGCCACTACAGTATCATCATCCAATGGTGCAAGAAACCAACAACGAGTGTACGGAACAAGCCCACTTTCAGGAACTAAAGGTGTTAAGAACGCGTCGTACGGACAGAACAGCCACACAAAGTTGTATAGAGGAGGAGGAGGAGGCACTAAAGGTCACAATAAAGGAAACAAAACTCAACGTCAACACCATTGACACACAATGGTTCGACTTTTCAAGTTAGTTCTGAGGCCCAGTTTTTGATAAACGCCTCAGCCAGATTCTCACTCTCAACATGACTCGTTGTTTTTTTTTGGTTGTACAGCAATTTCCACGGTATTGATTTCTTTTGTGATCTGATTGATGTGTGTATATATATATGAAAACGAGTAAAAAAAAAATGAAAATTAACTTTCCATTTTGGCCAAGAGATTCCGTATTTTCATTTCCCTTTAACCACTACTTTTAAGATAGAACTGTTTAAGTAAAGCCCAAACTTACCGAATTGGGCCACAATCCTCAGAGGCCCAAGCTAGCCCCAATTTTTAATCCACCAAGTTAAACCCAAACCCCTATAAGTCGATACTAAGCTCGAAACTCGATCGCTTCTTCCCTCCGCCGTCTCCACCGCCGGTATTATCCTTTCCCGACGTCTCGTCTCAGCTTCCTCCGAGATTCGTCGGCCACCATTCCTCTCGTCGTCTCCTTTGAAAATTGAACTCTGGTTTGTGATTCTTCTTTTGTCTCATCTGTTATCTTGGTTAATTGATTCTCTAAAGTCAGCTATTTTGTTGCGATTAGCTCAGAAACATTTTAATTCCGATTAGCTTGTCCAAGTAGACCATTGCCGTGTTGGAACTGTCGAAACTCCGTCTGTTTATATTTCCGTTTGTTTTTCGAAAAAACTTTGAAATCAATTATTTTCAAATATTTCGACTACAAAATGCTCTTTGCTTGTTTACAAGGTACTGGTCCTAGTGTAAACGCTCACTGACAAAATCTAAAAAGAGATAATACTTTGGTTATGCAAAATCTTGTTTGGCGAAGACGACTCTTGTGTCTCTGAATTTTCTTCTGATTTTAGCTTGTTACATGTGTCTTGTATAATGAAAGACAAAGAGATGGAAGCAAGAAGCGAACTGAAGCCGAAAATTTACGAGATTTTCAAAGAGTTTATGACAGGGTAAGTTTTTGTTTGCTTAAATCTCTTACAGATATGTGCTTTCAAGTTTGTTCTATTAATCTTGGTAATTTTGCGATGATAATAGGATCACAAAGCTTGAGGAACTAGATAATGTTGCCAACACCTTTCTTCTACGGTTTCAGCAAGGACTCAATACGCTCAAACGTTCTCCGATGGTCACTTCGTCCAAGTTGATCGAGAACATTATCAAGAACAACGAAACAAGACGGCTTAAATCATATATAGAATCAGGCTGTATTAATATCGATGATGCTGCAACAAACACAAGGGCTTGTAAGTTACTGATTGATCAACTCTTCTGATCTAACTCTCAAAGTTTGTCAATTTATGTGAAAGTTTCATGTTTTAGAATCATTCTTCAGCAGTATTTAGTTTCTGCTTACACATTGCTCCTTTTTTTCTTTTCAAAAACTACCGAAATAAGAAGTGCATACATCCCTATCAGCACTTTCTGACCACATAATCAAAGGTAACAATGCTATTTATTGCTTGTTTTGCATTGGTTAATGTTTCATTTAATCAACTCACTTCCACATTTTTAAGCAATTATGCCCTTCTGAATCTTTAAGATGTGGAAATTGCAGCTCAAAGCTTGTTAGTTGAGCTGGAGCGTCTCACCGATGAAGCAGCCCTTACAATAGAGACTGCCACAAAGTTTTCCACACAGCTAGATGAAGAATCAAGTGATGAATCACGACAAGTAACGAGTGATGAGGTAAGTTGTCATCAGCATTTGTTTCCCGAGTAAATAACTGTGTATATCTCTGAGAAATGGTTTCAGAGTAGAGTAATGTTGTTTGGATATGTTTGGTTTTAGGAGAACGAGACTGTACCTTTACCTCAAGCACCTGAAGTTACAGAGTACGGTACAGTTATTGCCGTGATTTACAGTATGGTGAAGCAGAACTATATTATGCAGGTGTGTGAGATTTGAACCTCTAGATAACACTGCACGGTTGATCTTTAAACTTGAAAAATTTAATGAAGAGATACTGTTTTTGCAGGAAAAGATTGTGAGATCGCTTAGTTTGAAGACATCGTTTGATGAACTAAATACATACACTATGATGTGGTCATTGCGTCCGTTTGTAGAAGACGAGATTATGAACAGAGCATGGAAATGTATCTACTAATACACTTAATTCAATCAATTTTGTTTTGATTAGTTTTGCTACTTTGTTTCCTAATCTTTCACAATTAAGAAAATGCAAATGTGCATCACCGTATCAGGCGTCCGTATTAACTTAAATGAGGCCTAATAAGACCCAATGGAAAACTCAAGCAATTCTAATGGGCCTAACGAGGCCCAATACAAACACAAGCTTATGAAGCAAAAAAACAATGAAATTTCTGCGCAGATCTCTTAGCTTGGGGCATCTTCGGTTTTGTTCGTGGCTGCGTTTGACGTTGCCACGAAGAAGACGAAGATGGATTACCAGAACAAGCTTGTTCTTGCTCCCATGGTTCGTGTGGTAAGTTCAAAAGCGTGAAAACTCGTTTCCCGCTTTGCTCTTTGCTGCTTTGCTTTATTCATGGAGGTGTTTTTGTTGTTAGGGAACGCTCTCTTTTCGGATGTTGGCGGCGGAGTACGGCGCCAATATTACATACGGAGAAGAGATTATTGATCATAAGCTTGTTAAATGCGAACGCCGTATCAATGGTAACTTCTTAGCGTCTTCCTCGTGGTGTTGTTCATTGTGAATTTGAATTGAATTCATTTGGTTTCTAGTAGATTCTGATAGCTTAGTCTGGTATAGTATGTTCATTAGAATTTACTTCAATCGGTTTGGTCTTGTATGTTCCGAAGAGAAACATAAGCAAAGATGAAATTGAATCAAGATAGGTTTTGTTAATAGACATGAATAGGTTTATGTTTGGGTAGAAACTTAAACAGGATGTAGGTTGTTCTTTGTGGTTCTACCTGATTTTCAAATTCTTATTGTAGTTGTGCCTCTACAGTTGCTGCCGGGACAACTGAGTTTGTGGAGAAAGGAACAGACAATGTCGTCTTTAGCACATGTGATGAAGAAAGAGAAAGGGTTGTTTTTCAAATGGGAACTTCTGATGCTGTTAGAGCTCTTAAGGCTGCTGAGATTGTGTAAGTTTTGTTTTTTGTCATATTGTTTACCAGAGGTTGAGAAGAGAGTCGAATGTTACATTTGTGTTCTACAAAAATTCGGAAATATGTAAGTTTTCTTGTTTCGTCTTTTTTAGGTGCAATGATGTTGCAGCTGTTGATATTAATATGGGTTGCCCCAAGGCTTTCTCTATTCAAGGAGGAATGGGTGCTGCTCTGTTAAGTAAACCCGAGCTCATTCATGATGTATGGGCTCTGTTTTCTTCTTTTGCATGTCTATGCGTTTGTTTCGTACTGGTCGAGATTTTTGATTCTTTCAGTCATGTGGTATCTTCTCCATCACAGATTTTGGCAACACTTAAGAGGAACTTAGACGTACCGGTTACTTGCAAGATTCGTCTATTAAAATCACCAGCAGATACTGTTGAATTGGCTAGGAGAATCGAGAAACTTGGTGTACCAGCTCTTGCTGTACATGGGAGGTAATAATATACACACCATTGTTAGCTGATTCTCGTTACTTTCACCTGTTTTCTTTTATATAAAAGTTGGTAATTGAGTTCTCGTTACATGAATATAGGAAAATTGCAGACAGACCGAGAGATCCTGCTAAATGGGACGAGATAGCAGATGTGGTTGCGGCCTTATCCATTCCCGTTATTGCAAATGGAGATGTTTTAGAATACGATGATTTTTCTCGCATTAAAACCGCTACAGGTACACATGACAGATTTATTGAATAGCAAATATCTCTTAACAACATTTAATTTGCCATGTGCTAATGTTATATAACCTTGTTCCTTGCAAAGGAGCTGCATCGGTGATGGTTGCAAGAGGAGCTATGTGGAATGCTTCAGTTTTCTCTCCAAAAGGAAAGTCACACTGGGAAGATGTGAAAAAGAAATACGTTAGAAAGGTATAAAAAAAGAGGGTCTCTTTTAGAGTATTCCTGGACAGACATTGATTTGCAGATTCCGGGGTATTGTTTTCGCAGAGCATCTTGTGGAATAACGATGTTAAGAGCACGAAATACACGATAAAGGAGATGATAGCGCATCATTCTTGTCTTGAATTAGCCGAAGGCAAGTCTATCAACAAAGCAGACACTTTGGAAGATCTAGCGTAAGTTTACCTCTTACATTAACTTGGCTTTTACTAATAACGCAAACTCTTCTATGTTGCTTTTTACTACAGAACGCATTACCTAACGGAACCGAAACTGTAGTCCACCGAGATCTTAAGGAGACTATCGAAGTGGTTCGATTCTTAGACCAATTTGGTTCAGTTTAAAGTCTAATGTTGTTTGTTGGGTGTTGATGTTTCAGGAAGCTTTACGAGTTGGAAGATTACTATTGGACAGTGAAGAACGTTCGTCCCCTGACACATGACTTGCATTATGTTTTGTGATACTGAAACAACAGGCCCACACTTGCATTTTCTTTCGAGTCTTCGTGTAATCTCATTTTTTAATGTTATATATAGAGGGATCCCATTGTTATTACTTAAACGAGATTCGATTACTCCCACCTACGTTTTCGAGACAACGGCTTGAAACGAATCTATTGTACTGGAAGCAATTACACTATCGCTGTGCATTTTCTTGATCTACCATTTTGTTCTATTACATGGATTCTTTGTAACCAAACTTTCCCTAACTTACACTCTACATGAGTATAGACTTAAACCATGCGGAATTTGAAATACAGGCAACTTTTGGTACACCACTATCTTACTCCAGTCGTATCAACTTGAACATAACCATTGCAAAATATATAGTCTGACTGTCTGACACACTCTACTGTATGATTTCGGCATTAAGCCCTATGAGCCTTTTTGTTATTATTAGAACTTGAAATCCAGGTAAGACAATATACCATCGAAAGCCAAACCAATGCAATTAAACGTGCTCCCCTAAATTTGCAAAGGTGGTCTGGACTTTGTTAACTAGATGCTCTCCATAGACAACTCTTTTCGAAACTTGAGATCTTTTATCTCCCGAGTACTTCTCTTTTAAGATATCCAACGGCTCAACCATCGCGTCAAAGTTAGTCTGTTCGAACAAGATACATAATTCAAAATCCAAATTGAGAAGAACACACAAAAAATCACATCTTAATTTATCATACCTCGTAGAAGAATGCGATGCATACACGGTATTGAGGAGAGTTATTGATCACTCTATGAAGTGTGGATTCGTATAGTCCATTTGAAAGTATCTGCATATTTAGTGTCAAAATGTTTTCAAGAATTTTCGAAATGAAAGAAATAGAGATTAGAAAGAGAGAGAGCGAACAAACAAAAACCTTTAACATGTCACCGATGTTACAGATAAATGATCCAGGGATTGGAACAGCTGGTATCCAATCACCGGCCAAGTTTTTCACCTTTTCAAAGATATACACACACACACACACAAACTTTTAACCATTTACTCTCAATAACAAAATTAGAGAAGAATGTGGTATTGATATATACCTGGAGAGCAGTTTTATCATCATCTTGATTTAATAGCGACAACAAGCCTACAAAATTAATGTTTTCATAAAACCAAACAAAGTTATGGTATTTCTTTCGTTTGATGAAACAAAAAATTAGGGTATTTCTTTCGTTTGATGAGACAAAAAAAGCTATGAAGATATTCATGATTTTAATTCGAGTTGAAGCTTACTTACCATAATCAGTATGAGCTCCACTGGAATTTTGTAAACAAGAAAAGAGAAGACGAATTATCATCGGTTTACCAATAATAAGAAATGTATCCGTAAGTAGTATAACAATAATTAGAAAAGTTTATTACCATCCAATATCATTGTCTTGGTTTAGACCTGGATAACCAATAATACGCATTAACCAGAAAGGGTCTCCAACCATTTCTCCCTCAAACTCATAAGGTGATCCACCAAGACCTAAAGAGATTCCCCTCAAGATGTTTCTAGAAAGATCTTGAAACCATGCATGAAATGAAATTACAAACTAAAAATCTCTAAGTTGGAAACAAACATACAGAGAAGAAATAGAAAATTTTGAAACAGATTGAACACACACCTCTGCATAGCTTTATATACTCATCTATCAACTCTTTGTACTCTGGAGGATTCTCTGGCCTTCAAATAAAACGCCACACAATAAAAGAAATAACAAAGAGAAATTTAGTTTAAAGAAGGCCAAAAGCTAATGTAATCAATTAATAATATCATGGTCATTTTATATACTCATTCATCGACTCTTTGTATGAGGATTCTCTGACCTTCAAATAAAATGCCACATTAAAAACGAAACAATAAAGAGAAATCTAGTTTTAAGAAGGCCAAAGCTAATGTAATAAACTAAATATTATGGTTACTTTATACAAATTTTTAATATATTTTTGATGTTTTAATAAGAATCGTGATTTCGTTATTTAGCATTATATATTTATAATATTGATCAAGTGTTCAATTTTTTAGAAAGTGATATGGTTATATATTCTGAGCCTTTTGAATAATACAACTTCTAAGAAAACATCAATATTAATCCATGAAAACCATTTTTAGTGTTTTATAATCATTTAACTGAAAAGACCATTCAGTTATAATGTTACCACTATTCTTCTTTTTCTTTTGTCAACAATGTTTCCACTATTTTATTGGCTAACTTAATTCAGTTAAAATGTTTCCTATTCGATCATTGACCAGCTCTCTTCAATTAAAATGTATTGGCTAATCGGCCTATTCTAAATAATTTGACTAATCCACAATTCATATGTATAAAAGATTAACGAAAGCACTTAAAAAAATATTTCTATTCAATTAAAGCTTGTGAAATTTCGTCCGACCCTTTCGTTGTTTTACCCCAAAACAAAATGCAAATATATATATATAACTCTTACCACTGGTTTGGCCCTTCCAAGACCTTTCCTGTTTCCCCATACTTTCCTTGCTCGAACTCTCTGTAACTCTGTCCATAAGAGAATAAATAAATATTAGTAGAATCACAATTAGTTGATAAAATCGCTCAAGCCATTCACTAGTACGTTGGACACCACTTACAAGAATTGCTTCGTGGAGATCTATTTTCCCATTCGTATAGTTTACTCCAATTCTCTGATATCCTCTGTGTAACCCAATATTAATTAATTCATGATCCTCCAAAAAAAACATAATATTCGATTCTAGGAAAGACCTTTTGTTTTCAACTCGTGTTTATTTTTCTCGGTTCGTGTATTTCTTTTCCGGAAACATTAGTGACGAACGTAAAGGCACTAAACTTTTTGGTATTTCTGTTATAACTGGATGTATCTTTAATTTTGAGATGTACGAAACAAACCTATATCCAGCTGCTGGAGTAATCTTGATCTTAAGTTTCTCCTCAGATGGACGCGCGAAGAATTGATGCGACAGATCCTTCACCTTCTTCATTAGATTCTCCGGAATCCCATGACCAATCTGCTCCACCACACTCACCAGTCCAAATCAGACTAGAACATTTTTATGAAACCACAAGAAAAAGGTAAACTCAAACTTTCTTGTTACCACGTAGAAGAATCCGACGTCCCGACAAGCCTGATCTAGTTTTCTGACAACCTCCGCCACGCCGGCATCCTTCATCATGTCGGGATCATCGCAGTTGACTAGCAAAGGACTGACATCTGGAACAACATTATATAAAGTCTTATTATGTTAGAGATTTGATATTCGTTTGAAAATAACGAATTTAGGCTTTTTCCGTACCGATAACTGGCAGAAGTAATTTGAAGTCCGTAGCCATCTCAGATTCTTAGTCAATGACGGAAACTTCTCGCTTTGCTCCCCATTATATGACTACCTTTCTCTCAAAAATAATAATAATTAGAGTGTCCTTAATGGTTATACTATTAATTTTCAAAACCCATAAATTAACTCTTAGGATCACTAGAGGCCAAACAGTCTGCGCCCAGTGGGAATAAATAATCTTTGTACTCCATCATGATCGACGTCCAACACATCTGTGACAATGTATTATTGATAAGCTCCCAAACGAATGATATCACGTGTTTAAAAAATTTCAATATTCTTACCTACTGGATATTTTATATATTGATCCGTTTCGTACAATTTAAAAGAAACTATCACCACTCTCGTACCATTTTCTTTCGAGTCTTCGTGTAATCTTAATTTTTATATATATAGAGGGATCTCATTGGTTTTACTTGAACGAGAGTCGATTTCGCCCACCTACGTTTCAGAGACACCTACGTTTCAGAGACAACGTCCAGAAACGAATCTATTGTACTGGAAGCTATTACACTATCACAAATACAGAATCATGCATTCGATCTACCATTTTGTTCTATTACATGGATTCTTTGTAACCAAACTTTCCCTAACTTACACTCTACATGAGTCTAGACTCGAACCATGCAGAATTTGCAATACAGACAACTTTGGTACACCAGTCTTAGTCTAATAACTAAACCGATATATAAATACAAAACTAAAATGAGTTCATGAATAGAAACTATAGATTCTTATATATTTGGTGTTATCAATTCTATGAAACTGTAATATTCCGATTTCTGGTATATGAAAACTTATATGAAGATGTCAAAATAATTGATTTTGCTATCTATGTCACCAAAAGTGTACTTACCTTTTCGCTTGCGCATCTAGAGAGAATTCCAGAGTTAAGCGTGCTTGAGCTGGATAGTCAAAAGATGGGTGACTTACCGGAAAGTCATTCGCGGTATCATATGAGTGAGACCAAAACATGGGGAACGATCACGTGGTGATTGAAGGGATAGTATATCATGACTTTCGAACCTTCCGGTTAATGCACCGACCGTCGGAAAAGGATGGACCGGCCCATGGACCTAGTAAAAGGACATAAAGACCCACTGATAGAGACGGCCAGGATCTTATAAAAAGTCTAATATTTTTTGTTATCGGATAACAAATAATTTTTAGTTTTAAAGATTTTTAAACATAAAGACAATAGAATTTATAGTTCGATTTAAGTTTATATTTTATTTTGGTATATTACATAAAATTAGTTTATATATTATAAGTAAAGAAAAATACTCCTTCCATTCGGTAATAAATGATGTTTTAGATTTTTTAAATTAAAATATTTATCTTTCTCACAAACTTATGTAATTATTGATATAAAATGACTTTGTTTGATATTTTATTGATGAAATAATCTTGAGTCAACAAGGTAATAAATAAGGTTATGATAGGTATATATATTTCAAAAACAAATCTAATTAGTGTGTATATTCTAAAACTTCATGTATAACTAAACAGATGGGACGACAAAAAAAAAAACTAATCAGATGGACTATATAAACAATAGATATATTAGATGCAGTGTATGAGAACATCCCTATATAATAAAAGGGATTGACTCCCTATTTTCTTAAGGTGTCCACATCATCAAAAAAGCCAGATAATAAATCAATTCTATTTTCAGCCAATCATTTTTCGGCACGTCATGCAGAAACCCATCTCTACCACCACTAATATCCGACGTGTTTTTATTCTTTGCCGAGCCTTTTTCTTTTCTATCCGAGAGATGATTTTTTACAGGCCCATTGATGGTCCATACCCATACTCTTTTGTGAACATAACATTAAGTCTTCAAGGCTCTTAGCCCAATATATAAAATTGAATATACATGTTCTCAAGCTTTTTTCTTTTTCTCTCCCCCGATCTGCTGCCGCTTCAAAAACCTGCGACTCTTCTTCACCATCGCGATTTGGATCAATTTTCCACATTCATAACCGCCGCTCAATCATTCCCCACTACTACTTTAAACCTCAAATTATGTTTTTAATTTCAATTAAGTCTCCAAATAACACGTTCATTGAGCAGTTTCGAAGTTTAACCCTATAAATATAGACCATTGAACAGCAGCTGATCTCACCAAACATCTCCGTCATCTTCGTCTTACTTTTCACTATCAAGATGACCTTATTTCAAAACTATGATCTATGGTCTATTTCTACTCTTTTATTTTTTGCCGCTATTGAAATTTCCCCTTGCCTTTCCCTGCACAGCAATCGTGATTTGAATCACCCCTTATGAAAGTAGTACTTTGTCAATGTTTGAGGTAATATCCCAAGATCTTCATTTTATTTCTTCTGATCAGCTGTCCGGTTGGTTGATAAAATCTAAATTCTGTTCGTACAGTAAAAAAACTCGGAAGAAGCGTATAACTTGGCTTGCATTCTAACTCTTCATACGTATAAAAGAAAATGCTACACTAAATTCTTAACTCTTTTGTTCTTCTCAATCAATCGGTAGGTCGATAAAATCACTAACAAACCGTCCTTCTGAATTGCAGCTTATGAACAGTGGAAAGACCCTTGGCGGACCTGGACTTACTAAGCTACAAAGGTTATTGGACCCGTATTCAGCTACACATCTTCAAAAAACATAAAGGAAACATCTATAAAGGTTATTGTGTTTCAGTCTTGATGAAACTCTTACGCTAATCTAGATTTATATATGTTTTCTACGATTCCAAATATAATGATGATGTAGGATTACAACAGGTGATTTGTGCGGGTCCAGAACACATGGAAGCTGCAGGGCGAGATGGTCTTGATGTTGATGTTAGCAAACTGATTTGGACACCTTGCAAGGACCAGAGTTGATGTCAAGAGAAGGACCAAAGTAGAAAGTTAACTATTCGTATACCATTGGAATTGATTTGAGTCATTGACTGTGTAAATAACTACTTTATAGAAAAACTAATGCTTCTCATAATAAAAAAAAAAGAGGATTTGTTAGTTTTTAGTACTTTTCTAATCTTAACATAGGTTTTTCACATGTCTTAAATACTAAAAATAAATAACTTACAACATGATTATGATTCGTACACAGTAATTGTAAAAACTTATTTCAAATTCAATTAAAAGTTCTGGTATCACCTACGCCTGAGAAGTCGTATCTTTTTGTTAGTTTTTCTATTTGCCAAAATTAGTTTGATTTAAAGGAGAAATAATTGGATAAAACAAATCGTTATCTAAACAATATTACCATAATATATTTAATAAAATAATGATAGGACAACACAAACAAATAAAAAAGCATGTAACATCGTAGGACTTTAATGAGGAATAATATTCAAAAGAGCAAGAAAAATAATCAACAACAAATATAATATATCAACGTTAGATATGATTAAGAATATAAAACATTCATATATTTTCACGTTTTTGCAGGTTTAAAAAACAGTAGAAAAGAATAAGAGCCGAGAAGTGAAATAGTTGGAGTTTTGTCGTATATATTACACACGAAATTGTCTTTCTTTTATTTTGGCAACAGGTTTTGAAAACAAAGAAATTTAATGGGTTCCAAAAATGCAAAAACAAAAAAAAAATAGTAGAAAATAACGTTTTGGAAAAAAACCGATTGTTACTATAACATAACTTTGTATTACTGTATTTTATTGAAAATTCTTGCACATACCAGAAAAAAACATCTCATTGAGGTAGAGAATTTCAGGCTTTTAAGGAGAGAGGATCGATGAGGCGTTTGTTTGGTTTTGTGATGTTGGAACATGGAGCCATGGAGGTGAAGGAAGACTGGTTTTGTTATGTTGGAACCTGGATGTGACAGATGTAGATGGCCGTGAAAGCTAAACCAATGGAGAGGACTAAGCTTGCAAACCAATCAGATGAACACAACCCATAGCTTGCAACAATAATACCATAATTGAAAGCGACGGAGAAAAAAGAGAGAGTTTATCAAAATAATGATTTTTTAGACTGTTTTTAGAGTTTAAAGAAATCATAAAACATCAAATACGCATACCAAAATTTGTGTCGTTTTATCATTACCGGGTTTAAATTAACATTATAACTAACTATAATAACACATAAAAGAATTTTATAAAACAAAAACTCACGCGTAACCACAACTGAGAAAGTATGCCTGGTCAAACAAAAGTGTGGGACAATAAGCATATATATTTCAGGATTAAGAATTGTATTAATCGTATAGCCTTCTTTTTCTTTATTTAATAAAAAAAATCTTATTCAAACAGGCCAATATGATAAAGATAGAGAGTATAATAAAATATATTTCTGTAGAGCAATATAGAAACAATTCAAAACAAAGAGAAATATAAGAAGTTTCATATATCCCATTAACGGAAAATAAAGATTCACATCCTATTAATATGTCACTTAAATGACAATAAAAACAGCAATCCTTACAGTGGACAACAAATTACCCAGTATGCCTAAAACCACATTTTAGATAAAAAAAAATATACCCAACTTTTAAATTTACGAGATAGCAAATCAGAAATATCAAATAATTTTAAACAATATTTAAACAAATAAATAGATTTAAGTAATAACATCCATATTAAATAATTAACGTTGTCAAAACAGATATTATCGGAAAGATACGTATTATACATAGAATAAATCTAAAAAATCCGCAACTACAAACAGAGATTGTAGTAAACTTACAATTAAACAGGTAAATCCTACAATTTTTAAAATATCGATTACAAATTACTAATACGTATCAAATAATTAACAGATCAGCAATAGTCCAATTATCTATATGGGAGAAACAATCATCTACTTTCCGATGCTTATTGAGCATTAAAGAAAAAAAAAACTCAATCATTTTTGTAACAAACATCAATCCCAAAACATATAAAAGTAAACACAGAAATTACAATACATATTCCAATCTTCATAAAAATAACTATATTTAAACTAAGCTATAGGAAAATTACTATTCATCTTGAACTCCAGCAACTCAATTCTATTTTAACAAATCCATCAAAGCTAACAAAAGCTTTGCACCAAGAAAAAAGAACAAAAGTCTAAACGCAAGATTTAATGGAGAGAAGAAAAAAATATTCATCTTAGAACAAAACACAACATAATAAACATCAAAGTTTATATGAAATCTTATAATAAATATGTTTTCCATAAAAATATTAAGTCATGTTTGTCATTTAAAAATAAATTCAAGATATTTTTAACATGCAATAAAAAAATACAAACTTATAAAAAAGAGTAATATCGCAATTAAATGAAAAAATGAGTTAAAATATATATAAAGAAAATAACAAAAGGAAATTGAAAAAGATGACTAAAAAATAAAATTACTAATCAAGCCAAATTACTCATATCTCCCAACCCATATTTTCCTAACTCTCTCAACCTTCTACTTACTTACAATTAAATTACAAATTTTTAAGAGTTATTTGACAAACTACATCAAAAAATAAATAAAATAATAGTAATAGAAGAAAAAGAAAAAAGTAATTACACAATCCGCACGTAGCGCGGACAGACCCTATCTTACAACATGATTCGTACACAGACCTATGCGGCTTGCTTGGGGTAGTGGGCAGGCATTTAATCGAGAAAGAAGGCTCTTGAGTAAACAGAGTCATCATATGAGACTTCTGTCGGAGTGCTGTGGAAAGACTTTCGTCCGCATAAGCAAAGATGATTGCTGCTCAAGACTGGGAGGCAAGTAAGGGAGAAAGAGAGAAGGTTGCTGCGCTAGGAGACAGTACCTACGCCTGAGAAGTCGTATCTTTTTGTTAGTTTTTCTATTTGCCAAAATTAGTTTGATTTAAAGGAGAAATAATTGGATAAATCAAATCGTTATTTAAACAAAATTACCATAATATATTTAATAAAATAATGATAGGACATATACACGAACAAATATATAAGAAACTTAGTTTGATATCTCTTATCTCTTACAATGACAAATGATTCAGTACGAGGGTACGACTAATAATTTACTGCAGGTGACAAAAAAGCATGTAACATCGTAGGACTTTAATGAGGAATAAGAATCTTCGTTCTCTTTTTATAGAGTAGAAATAACTGATAAATGAAATAAAGCAAACAAACTACAAAATAGGAGAATAACAGTGGACATCTCAAAGCAATACAGTTCAAACAATGGAACTTTAAAAAGATTTTAAAAAACACTCAATAAAAAATTAAGAAGAAAAATTTAACTATATATAAATCCAAACTTTGGTTAAGTTCGTTCAATCATTTATTGCTTTTTTGTTAAAAATATCAATAAGTTTAATTTCAAAATGTTTTTTTAAGATTTATATTTAAATTGAAAGTTATATTTGTTATTTTTCCTCACATAAAACTAATATAAACTGTCATTTTCAAATTTTAAAATAAAAAACAAAATTGAAAATTTTGAATAGTATTTTTCCATATGCGGATATAATATACATGTGTATAAATATATGTTTTAAAAATTAATCTATGCCAAAAATATGTTATTTACATCATTTTAACGAACTATGTTAAAAGTTTCTCAGTAAATATATATAGAAAAAGGTATATAAAACAAATATGTATGAAAAAATGAAAATAAAATATTCAATTCTCACAAAACAAAAAAATTAATAAAAAATAAATAATTACACAACTCATTGTACAACAAAATTAATCTCATATATCTTTCATTTTTTTTAAAGATTATATATACAAATTCGGAGATATGATTTAATAACACTAAAAAACAGAAAATATATAGTATCATAACCCGCGCGTAGCGCGGGGACACACCTAGTTATGGTAATTAAAGAAAATAAACCTTTTTTAGAAAAGTAACAAAACAAAATTTTTTTTGAATTTATAAATTTATTTTAATTACATTTAAACACAATCGTGTATGTTTTCAAAAATAATAACACACAATCACGCGTTAATTTTGTATTTATTTTAAATGCATGCATTTTATTAATTATTTTTTTGCTATCATCCAAAGAAATCAGTCAATTCAATCTCATCTTTTAATTTGACTAGTCCAGCTGCCTACTCCGCGCATGCACGGGGTCGTATTTGTTTATTTTATGTATTTATAATTTTTCATCTATGTTTTTTTTAAATAATTTTTATTATATATATCTAATTTTATTAATTAAGAAATTATTTGTTGGTTCTTGTGTGTTTTTATTTTATTTTATAATTAAAAAAAATTATAAAATTTAACATTTCACATACATAAAAGATTTAATATTTTGTAAAAAAAGAACCGGTGGTTCATTTAGAAACTCACATACGTGAAAAAGAATAATATATTTTAAAATTTGTAAACAAAGATGCTGAAATTTAAAACTTAGAAATAGTAATTTTAAACTTGTGGATAGAAGTCTTATTATGTGTAACTTGAATCAGTCCCTATTACGTTTGCGATTTGTGTCACAAACGTGGTCATTCCTCTCTTGGTCATTCATATTCACGGTGCTTCCTGCCTCAGCATTCACGAAAGAGTTGGTTTTTTGGCCACCTATAGCCAGCATTTGTGGTGGGATTGCATTTTCAATCTGAGGTTCAGTCGATTCTATAACCAACTGAGCTAGTGGAACTTGTACCTCATTATGAAAATGCTGTGCTGTGATGATGTATTAGTAACCTACACGAATGAATGTGAGCTGGTATTTTTTGTATGGTACATGTTTTTGTAAGAGGAAATATACCTCATCCTAAACCTCATTTGCAACTTGTTCTGTCATTGTAGAAACCATGAAGGTTCTATACTTGGATATGAAATTAAACGGCTGACTCTTATCTTGAACAGATATGTTTTCCGTAGACATTGTGGGAGGTCACCACCTTTGGCGTCATTAGTCTGTTTTTATTTGACTTTCTGTTATTTCAATTTTTGTGTGATTATGTTTAGTCTATGTAATAGTGAGGAGTTAAAGGTTGCTTCGAAGATTAGAGTTGCGGCAGTTTTGGTGTCATTTTGCTGTCTAAGACAATCCATGTTTAATTTGATGCTTTCTATTTCTTTTCAATAGAAATATTGGTTGCAAAGTAATTGAGTATGCAATACTCACTTTTTCAATCAGCCTATTCATGTCTTAAAATATTTGTTTTTTAGCCTAATTGTGAAGTATGTGAGAGCCAATTTATCTAATTTCCATATCAAACCTATTGAAGAATAAAGTTGTACACCTTTGAATGATGAACCAAATGAAACAGAGCCAAATACGGTAGTTATGGTGAGTTTTAAGTAAGTAACTTCTTAAGGAAATCGTTCTGATTAAGTGCATATGCGGCTTCACTTGATTCTTTGGTAGCATCATCTAATGGATGGTCATCATATTATTATCAGGTGGTCTTGTTTGGAAGGTTTTGATGACTTTGTTTGCAGTCATTTAACCTTTTTAGTATATATTACATATATCAAGATATTAGAAGATAATTAAAAAAAAAGATGTATTTTGCAGCTTTACAAAATGATTTTGAAAATGCTCAAAAGGATTATTTGATTAATTTATCTTTTAAATTTTAAAGTAATTAACTCCCATTCTACCAATGAGATGCCTATATTACTTTGTCTTTTTTAATGTCTCCATATAAATTGATGTTAAATAAAATTGTTGTCTTCATGAAGGATGTATACAAAGATTGTAAGGAATATAAACATGTGATACAGAAAGTGAAAAAAACAGCGTTTGAGAATGTAAAATCTTTTGATTGGGCATGCACGGCTTTGTTATTTTGCCTTGGTACCCATGTGAAATGAGGTTGATAAAACTTTTGCTTGCCAGTGCATAATGACAAGTTCATTTTTTGTAATCATTATGCAGATTTCATTTTCTGAAATTATTCTGCATCTATTATTTTGGGATAAATCAGATGACTAAATTCCTAACATAAACAGAGAAATAAAGAGTTGCGTAATTTTGAGGCTAAAAAGGGTAATCAACTTTAAAAAATTTTGACGTTTCGCAAGGAAAAAATAAGAAAAAACACTTTTCTATGGAGTTGGCTTTGGTAGCTCATTGCTCTTCCTCCGTACCGCTCTACAAGTCTCAGCCCAACTCTTGCATCAGCAACAGCTCTTTACCTTTCTAAATCCTCATTTTCTTCTTCTATTTTATTAACAGTCAACATCCTCGTCGTCTCCTTCGGTGAGCTCCCTCGCACTGCAACTTTCTTCTCCAAACCTACTTGTCGTCCATATCCAATGGACTTTTTCTTCTGTTTTCTCGCTATGAACTTAATTATGTTCTCTAGAGCTTTCACTACGTCCTTAATCCGTGGCCTCGCGTTTGCATCTTCTCTCAGACACACATACGCCAATTTAAGAGCTCTTCTCACAGCTTCTCCCAAGTAATGATCCCTTGTATTGATAATATCGGATCTGCAATCTTTTTTTTTGTTTAGGTCTCTGAACAATGGTAGTACCTGTCAAGAAACCAATAAAGGGACATCATAAAACAATCAATTCTCTTTCAGGAAAATTGAATTTTCAGATCATTTGGCTGGGTATGAAAGTCTAAAGTCGATAAAACAGTCTTGCTCAAAGCCATCTCACTCTTCAGAAAAATAATATTGAATTTAACGTTAGTCAACAAAAAGACAAATGGTGATAATGAAAAAACTAATATTTTTGTCTTTAGTAAAATCAGATTCAAAGCATTACCCAATTCACGTGCAGACGTTGTGAACCCATGCAAGAGTCCCCAATAGGTTTGCGCCCAGCGATAAGCTCCAATATCACAACTCCAAAGCTATAAATATCAGACATAAGCGTCAGTCTCCCGGTGTTGGAATTACCCGTGAGTTGCCATAGTTATGCAAAAGATGGTTAGAGAGAAATTCAAGGCTAAACTTTAGTATTTTAAAATCTCTGTCATATTTTCTATTAAAATCATTAGATTGATATATAGAGAATTAAATATGAATGTTAATACCAAAGGACTTGAGACATAATGACTCAAGAGATAAGAATCAAGTAGAGATTGGAGAAGAGATGCATATTTTGTTTTTCTGGAGACTGATTACCGTGTTTTATGAGATAGGTGTTCTTTCACAAACCATGATGCTTAGTCGTTCTTGCGCTTGGACTTGGACATGTCCTCGTCTGGCAAAAAAGTTTGCTACTAAATTCATCAGCCTCTATTAGAACCAGTCAAATGTTCTGAGATTTTCTAATCTAAAGGTGGACTACCATTATCACTCGATGTGTGAGCTTTAACTATCATCGTCTTTTAGAATAAGCACTAACATTTTTCACTCAATCTTTTTGTTTGCCATGGAGATTATACACTGTCTTTCTCTTTCTATGTACACACGATCACAAACTGAGTGTTTAAAAACTACTTGCAACTTAAAAGCAATGTGGGACAAACATAATTACAAAACTTATAGAACTGAACTTAATCACATCTGTGTAAGATTCTTTTTTTTTCTTTTCATGGATAAAAGATAAGCAAACGCTTAATCAATGTCTTGTCTGATTTGTAGTTGTTCCCCTAAGTGAACTCTTTCTAGGGACGCAAGATCCTAAATTCAAATGTATTATATAGAGACACACGGCTTTTACTAAAATATATAACCAATAGGATACCTACATACATGAATACCTTGCTGCGACTCGATCGATTTTGCAAATGCATACGTAATGCCGAAAAAGCTTCTTAAAGTAAATGGCATTTTCTTTGGTTGGTCTGTACCCAAGAAAAAGGAGGAAAAATCATAGAAAACAGTTATTCACATCGAGTCACCCTAATTCATGTAGGATAACATATAACAGAAAAATCATAATTCATATGTCTTATGTCTAACCCGGTTCTTTTAAGACATATACAATTCCCATGTCCTCTTCTTTCGATTATACCTCATCTTGTCGAGAACACCAGACATCTCCTCTCTCTTCCTTAGCAACCTTCAGCGTCCTCTTGCCTTCGCCAACCTTGAGAAGCTTAGTGATTCTCTTCTCGTAAGGGGCAAAACGACCAACTTCCCTTATTAGTGATCTGATGAACAATGTCTTTTTGCTCGTTTTCATCAATCGAAACAATAATGTCAAAGAAAAAAGGAAATAGCGCAACACAACGGCGGCCATTTAGAGGTTAAGATAGTCACATGGCCTAAGCTCTATTAATGGTATAAAATGAATGAACTAACTTTTAAAACTTGTTTCTAGATGCGACAGTAATCTAAAAAGCTGTAAACTCTGTAAATTTACGAATATAGGATTGCTTAAGTTTCAGTTGGAAAAAAATGTTTCTTGCTAAATGATTCGACTACTACAACAATCGTACACTGCCAAAGGTATATATGTAATGAAGGCAGAGGATCTCGTCGCTTGGTAATAAGATCAACCATTTGTATCAAACACTTTAGTTCATGAACCTTGCTTTGAGAACTTTTTGGGCTGAAATTACCATGAGCAACTCTTTCATCCTCTCCAACATAAGATCCATCACACTACCCTTGGAAAACTATCACACCCAAAGTAAGTTTGATCAAAGACATGTAATGGACTTACATTAGAAATAACCTTACACGATAAGGAATGTATCGTAATATCCAAGCTTTTTGGTAACATCGCTTGAACCAAACACGAATAAACGCTACTTCACTTACCGGTGAACACAAACCTGAATTTTGCTGTGTAGCTCTCTGGGACAGTCACCAAGAGAGCAAACTTTACTGTAAAAGAGTGAGCATATTTGGCTAATTTGGGTATGAATGGCCAGAAACTTGGATACGCTCACACGAAGTAAGGCTAAGATTCAGAGCTTGGCCAGGACCAACACCTGAGATTTGGAATCCATATATCAACAACACAAAGATAAGCAATAACCACAAAACATATATACAAAGGAATGTCAAAGCATGAAAGAATAAAAATGTTCAAGCTTTTTGCTTACTATAAAAACTTATTAATCGAAAATGAGGAACACCAAGCTTCCATTTATGGAACGACACAGCTTCAATCGCAGATTTATAAGAAGAGAAACAAAACCTGATTCTCACAAAATCGAATGTATATCAAAAAGAAGGGAATTATCAAACCCTAAATTACTCAAGAAGCTACAAAATTCAAAGCAAACGGATTTAAATAAGTACTATCAGTGAAGTTAAAAATCATAGAATGAGATCAACGAAGAACCAAGTACCTTTGAGCGCCGAGTCCGATGCGACTAAAGAAGATAAAAGAAAGAAGACAACAGAAGGAAGGAGGAAAAAGAGATTCGATGAGAAAGAGGAAGATACGAAGAAGACCAAGAAGAAGAAGTCCTTATTGAATGACCTTTGGCTTTCTCTCGCCAAAGTTACCCTACGATATAAAGAATCGAGGAAAAAAAAAGCTAAGTCAAAATTACTCTTAGAACAACCTACGACAAAAGCTTTAGAAGACCCGTAAACACAAAAAGAAAGAAAAATTGACATATTTGTGAGTGAAAAGGTGATATGATATTGTCTCTTACCCTTCACTGCGAGTGCGGGGAGTAAAGGAAGAAGATGGTATATTTGGGCTTGGGCAAAATAAGGAAATGGTAATTCTAACTTGGGCTGCTGATAGAAAAGAGTACAAAGGTTTGTTATGTTGGGCCAGTTTTAAGAAAACATGACCTTTTAAATTGGCTTATCTGCCATTGTTTTTGAGAATTAGGGGATGATTTGAGTTAATATAGGTGAGACAGTTTGAAAAAAAAAAAGAGGACACGTGTCGAAATGGTTAGAATGACGTGGAGACCTGAGAAGGAGAGAAATTCCTTCATTATATATAAGATGATAGCAAAACAAAATTGTAAAAATGAAAAAAAAAAAACCATTTAAATATCATACTTAGCTGAAACAGAAAGTTTCATTAAAATAATAATAGTAACTATTATGGTGATAAATTGGTATTTTGTGATTTTTTTTATTTTTTATATCATTTATACAGTCAAGGCTCACAAGTTTTGTGATTTGTAACATATAGTCTCATACATTACTAATGTGCATAAAATATGTATTTTTTTTGAATGATTTTTGGTAAATTTTACTGTGGCACGTGAATTACATTTTATACTATAAAAATATTCTTTATATGATAATTGATATAAAAAAAATGCCATTCTCTTATATATTTTTGTAAATTGCTATTGCTAATGGATTTTAAATTGCTAAAATTAGCCGGATTGATAAAACATAACTTGCACACATTTTTCCCAAAAAAAAAGTTGTATTAAAAACAAAGGAACCAAATTATAGAATAAATTGGTTTTTTATTATTAAAACTCGAAAATCGAAATCCACGTAAAATAATTGTGAAACTAAACATGCTCCACTAAATTTGGGAAGGTGGCCTGGACTTTGTTAACTAGAACCTCTCCATAGACAACTTTTTCCGGAACTTGAGATTTTTCATCTCTTGGGTACTTCTCTTTGAAGATATCCAATGGCTCAACCATCGTGTCGAAGTTACTCTGTCAAACAACATACATTATTCAAGATTCAAATTGAGAAGAACACAAAAACTTTTACAAGTTAATTTGTTATACCTCATAGAAGAATCCAATGCATACACGGTATAGAGGAGAGTTATTGATCACTCTATGAAGTGTGGATTCGTATTCTCCATTTGAAAGTATCTGCATATTTTATTCCCAAATGTTTTCAAAAAATTTGGAAACGAAAGAAAGAGAAATTAGAAAGAGAGAGCGAACGAAGAAAACCTTTAACATGTCACCGATGTTACAGACAAATGATCCAGGGATTGGAACAGCTGGTATCCAATCACCGGCCAAGTTTTTCACCTTTTCAAAGATACCAAAAAAAAAAAAATCTATTAACCATTTATCATGAGTAACAAATCAGAGAAAATCGTGGTAATAATATACACCTGAAGAGCAGTTTTGTCATCATCTTGATTTATAAGCGATAGCAAGCCTACAAATTACGGTTTTCCATAAAACCAAAAAAAGTTATGGTATTTCTTTCGTTTGATGAGACAAAATAATTCTTTCGTTTAATGAGACAAAAAAAAATGAAAATATTCATCATCTTAATTCGAGTTGAAGCTTACTTACCATAGTCAGTGTGAGCTCCACTGGAATTTTGTAAAAAAAAAAAAAAAAAAAAAAAAAAGGAGAGACGAATTATCATTCGTTTACCACTAATAAAGTTAAATAATAAGAAATGTCTCTGTAGTATAACAATAGTTTGAAAATTTTATTACCATCCAATAACATTTTCTTGGTGTACACCTGGATAACAAAGAATACGCATTGCCCAAAAAGGGTCTCCAACCATTTTTCCCTCAAACTCATAAGGTGATCCACCAAGAGCTAAAGAGATTCCCCTCAAGATGTTTCTAGAAAGATCTTGAAACCATGAAATGAAATTACAAAACTAAAATCTCTAAGTTGGAAATTAAACAAACACAAAAACGAAATAGAAAAATGTTGAAACAGCTCGAATACACACCTGTGCATAGCTTGATATACTCATTCATCAACTCTTTGTACTCTGGAGGATTCTCTGGCCTTCAAATAAAACGCAACACAATGAAAGAAATCTAGTTTAAAGAAAGCCAAAGCTAATGTAATAAATTAAATATTATGGTCATTTATACTTTTTTATATATATAAATTTGACGTTTTAGAATTGTGCCTTGGTTATTTTACTGTTCAACTTTTTTAAAGTGATTTCGTTATATATTATGAGCTTTCAAAAAATAGAACTTAGAAAGACATCATTACATCAATATTAATTTACGAACCCATTTTTTAGTGTTTTATAATCATTCATTTAAAATGTTTCCACTATTCTATCATTTGACTAACTTTTTTCAATTCAAATGTTTCCTATCATTTGACTAACTCTATTCAATTAAAATCTTTTGGCTATTCAGCCTATTCTAAATAATTTGAGTAATCCACTATTCATATGTATTAAAGATTAATTACAAAAACACTCTCTTAAATTTTGATATTCAATCAAAGCTAGTGAAATTTCGTCTGACCCTTTCGTTATTTTTTCCCAACACAAAATATCTATAAATATATTAAACTCTTACCACTGGTTTGGCCCTTCCATGACCTTCCCAGTTTCCCCATACTTTCCTTGCTCGAACTCTCTGTAACACTGTCCATAAGAGAATAAATACATATTAGTAGAATCACAATTACTTGATAAAATCGCTCAAGCCATTGGCTAGTACGTTGGATACCACTTACATCAATTGCTTCGTGGAGATCTTGTTTCCCATTCGTAAAGTTTTCTCCAATGCTCTGATATCCTCTGTGTAACTCAATATTAATTAATTAATGATCCTCCACTAAACACAATATTCGATTCTTGGAAAGATCTTTTGTTTTTTTTCTCGGTTCGTGTATTTCTTTTCCGGAAACAATAGTAACGAAACAAACCTATATCCAGCTGCTGGAGTAATCTTGATCTTAAGTTTCTCCTCATATGGAAGCTCAAAGAATTGATGCGACAGATATTTCACCTTCTTCATTAGATTCTCCGGAATCCCATGACCAATCTGCTCCACCACACTCACCAGTCCAAATCAGACCAGAACATTTTCAGAAAACCACAGAATATGGTAAACCCTAACTTTGTTGTTACCACGTAGAAGAATCCGACGTCTCGACAAGCCCGGTCTAGTTTTCCGACAACCTCCGCCACGCCGGCATCCTTCATCATGTCGGGATCATGGCAGTTGACTAGCAAAGGACTGACATCTGGAACAACATTATATAAAGTCTTATTATGTTAGAGATGATATTCGCTTGAAAATAATGAATTTAGGCTTTTTCCGTACCGATAACTGGCAGAAGTAATTTGAAGTCCGTAGCCATCTCAGATTCTTAGTCAATGACGGAAACTTCTCGCTTTGCTCCCTATTATATGACTACCTTTTTCTCAAAAAAAAAATTGGAGTGTCCTAAATGGTTATACTATTAATTTTCAAAACCCATAAATTAACTCTTAGGATCACTTAGAGGCCAAACAGTCTGCGCCCAGTGGGACAATGTATTATTGGTAAGCTCCAAAACGAATGATATCACGTGTTTAAATTTTTTGATATTCTCATACCTACCGTATATTTTATATATTGATCCGTTTCGTACAATTTAAAAGAAAATATAACCACTCTCGTACCATTTTCTTTCGAGTCTTCGTGTAATCTTAATTTTTAATGTTATATATTTAGAGGGATCTCATTGTTTTTACTTAAACGAGAGTTGATTTCGCCCACCTATGTTTCCGAGACAACATCCAGAAACGAATCTATTGTACTGGAAGCAATTACACTATTGCAAATACAGAATCATGCATTCTCTTGATCTACCATTTTGTTCTATTACATGGATTCTTTGTAACCAAACTTTCCCTAACTTACACTCTACATGAGTCTAGACTCGAACCATGCAGAATTTGCAATACAGACAACTTTGGTACACCATATCTTACTCCAGTCGTATCAACTTGCACATAACCATTGTGAAATATATATTCTGACACACTCTACTGTGATTTCGGCATTAAGCTCTATGAGCCTTTTCGATATGATCGGATGCGAAAGTCACACTATCTAGTACTTTCACTATCGAGGGCAAAATGTCACACAAGACACACCAGGTTTAGAATATTAAGGCTTTATAAAGACAAAAATCTAACATTCTAAACATAAATTTTTTACTTAGGAGCATCGATCCAACATTGATATTTCATCCCATGATTCTTTTAAAATGTAAGCGTATAATTTATATAAGAACAAACATTCATTACAAAATAACGAATCTTTTCTAGTCTTTTTCCAAAGAATTTGATGAACAAGAATGTAATAACTCAGTTTTTTTAGTTATAAGCACTATTTTTAGAAAAATGTTATATATCGTATGTCGCACGAAATAACAAAGTACAACGTTTATAGTTATTTTCATTACTTCAATCAAGAAATTAATTAACAAAAAGGTAGATCGTTTCAAAGATATTATACTTTGTATGCAGTATATAATAAATCAATAATTTTTGTTATGTAAAACTAGGTGACTTTTCCGTGTTTATACTCTCTAGCTATATAAATATGGACCATTTCACAAGTTTTATCCAATCCAAAAGTGCTTTCCATATTATTGGTATTCTAAAATATGTATTATATGTTCTGGATACTTCTTCCAGATAATTTCAATTGAAAATTCTCATGGATACAATGGTAAATCTTGAAGAGTAAGAAAATATGATAACATTGATGGGATCTCTAGGAGATACTTAAGATTGTGGAGACAGAATCTTATTATGAGAATATGCTCAAATATCTGGGATTAATGCCTTAATGATTTACTACCAGTTTTATCCATATGTGAAAGGTTTAAGGGTATCCAACAGTGGTACTATATAGTTGACTCATGGAAATAAGCCGATTTGTTTTCAAGGAAAGATATTTCAGTAGTCTAGAGGGATTAGGCTGATTGATGGGGCAAAGGATATCAAAGGATTATTTCCACCACTTCATATTTAGCCTGAAGCACTAATTTGTGATATAAATGTATGTTGACAAATATATGTACCTTTTACAACCAATTGTTAGAGTTGGTGAAGATAACGTATGAATCAATGGAATGACATGGTTTCTCAATTCATCTAGAAAAATTTTAGTAGTGCAAGAAGTTTTTCAACACATTTATTATCTTATTTATTCCACACGCAAATAACATAAGAACAAATAAGTTAACAATTTGAATACAACAATCAGATATTATTCATATAGGTACATAATTACAAATTTGATTATCGGAATCTATATAAATTCTTTATATTGTTGACAAAATATTTAACTAGCCAACAAAAAGAAATAGCACGTCAAAATAATTAATAGAAATAAATAATGCACCAAAAACTAAGTTTGATTAAAAATAAAATGTTGACTTTAAATTTATAAATTCTCAATTTATTACTTAGACATAGAAGGATAGTTTTTAATAATTTTACTTTAATTTTTTTTTTTTGATATTATCTTGTTGACTATATTGATACATAAATTATATATATATATATAAATATATAGAGTCTTAAAAGAAAACAAATCATTAAATATGATATATCACGTTTTCTTCTTTTTTTCATAGTTTTTACAAAAAAACAATAGATAGTCTGAAGAAAAAGACAGTGTTCTTTTTCATAGAAAGAGTTATTCAAGTATGGTCTTTGATTGACTCTATTTCTGAAGTTCAGGTCTGTTTATTGCATTTATTTCAAAACTTTTACTCTTAGTTTCAATAGTAGTTTTGTTTTGAAGTCAGATCCTATTAAATAATAATTTTGAGGATCCAACTTTATATAATAAGATATGATAATTAATATTTGATAAAAAAAAACATGCAATTCTCTTATATATTTTTGTAAATTGCTATTGCTAATGGATTTTTAAATTGCTAAAACGATTGATAAAACATAACTTGCACACATTTTTCCCAAAAAAAAAATTGTATTAAAAAAAGGAATCAAATTATAGAATAAAATGTCTTTTTTTTATTAAAACTCGAAAATTGAAATCCACGTAAAATAATTGTCAAACTAAACATGCTCCACTAAATTTGGGAAGGTGGCCTGGACTTTGTTAACTAGATGCTCTCCATAGACAACTTTTTTAGAAACTTGAGATCTTTTATCTCTTGGGTACTTCTCTTTGAAGATATCCAATGGCTCAACCATCGCGTCGAAGTTACTCTGTCCAACAACATTATTCAAGATTCAAATTGAGAAGAACACAAAAACTTTGACAAGTTAATTTATTATACCTCATAGAAGAATCCAATGCATACACGGTATAGAGGAGAGTTATTGATCACTCTATGAAGTGTTGATTCGTATTCTCCATTTGAAAGTATCTGCATATTTAATTCCCAAATGTTTTCAAAAAATTTAGAAACGAAAGAAAGAGAAATTAGAAAGAGAGAACGAACAAAGAAAACCTTTAACATGTCACCGATATTACAGACAAATGATCCAGGGATTGGAACAGCTGGTATCCAATCACCGGCCAAGTTTTTCACCTTTTCAAAGATACCAAAAAAAAAAAAGTCTATTAACATTTATCATGAGTAACAAATCAGAGAAAATCGTGGTAATGATATATACCTGAAGAGCAGTTTTGTCATCATCTTGATTTATAAGCGATAGCAAGCCTACAAATTACGGTTTTTCATAAAACCAAAAAAAGTTATGGTATTTCTTTCGTTTGATGAGACAAAAAAAATTCTTTTGTTTGGTGAGACAAAAAAATTATGAAAATATTCATCATCTTGATTCGAGTTGAAGCTTAATTACCATAGTCAGTGTGAGCTCCACTGGAATTTTGTATTAAAAAAAAAAGAGGAGACGAATTATTAATCGTTTACCACTAATAAAGTTAAACAATAAGAAATATCTCTGTAGTATAACAATAGTTTGAAAATTTTATTACCATCCAATAACATTTTCTTGGGGTACACCTGGATAACCAAGAATACGCATTATCCAAAAAGGGTCTCTAACCATTTTTCCCTCAAACTCATAAGGTGATCCACCAAGAGCTAAAGAGATTCCCCTCAGGATGTTTTTAGAAAGATCTTGAAACCATGAAACGAAATTACAAAACGAAAATCTCTAAGTTGGAAACAAACACACAAACGAAATAGAAATATGTTGAAACAGCCCGAATACACACCTGTGCATAGCTTGATATACTCAATCATCAACTCTTTGTACTCTGGAGGATTCTCTGGCCTTCAAATAAAACGCAACATAATGAATCTGGCCCTTTCGTCTTAAATTTTGATATTCAGTCAAAGCTAGTGAAATTTCGTCTGGCCCTTTCGTTATTTTTTCCCAACACAAAATATCTATAAATATATTAAACCCTTACCACTGGTTTGGCCCTTCCAAGACCTTTCCAGTTTCCCCATACTTTCCTTGCTCGAACTCTCTGTAACACTGTCCATAAGAGAATAAATACATATTAGTAGAATCACAATTACTTGATAGAATCGCTCAAGCCATTGGCTAGTGCGTTGGATACCACTTACATCAATTGCTTCGTGGAGATCTTGTTTCCCATTCGTAAAGTTTTCTCCAATTCTCTGATATCCTCTGTGTAACTCAATATTAATTAATTAATGATCCTCCACTAAACACAATATTCGATTCTCGGAAAGACCATTTGTTTTCAATTCGTGTTTTGTTTTTTCTCGGTTCGTGTATTTCTTTTTCGGAAACAATAGTAACTAACGTAAAACCACTAAAGATTTTAGTTTCCTGCTATAATTAGATGTTATCTTTAATTTTCAAACGAACAGTAAATTATGTTTGGTCTTATATATATATTTTTTTTGTCTTTTTCAGTTTTACCCGAGTTGAATATCATTTTTTTTGTATTATAGTCTATAGACTTATCGTGTATAGTATATACAAACAGCGTAAATTCGGTTTGATTCGAGTCCCAGTGAATTTCACTTAAAAAAGTAACTAACTTTTACGTAATATTAATTACTAGCTACTTTAGTATATATGATAGATCAATCTTTGATGAATTTCGAGTATATATTTTTCCTCTTATTCTCGACCACGACCAAGTACGTCAAGATAATAAAGTCGAGGACAAGATCGCAAAACAAGCATTCGTGATTTCAGTATTTATGATGCAACTATTGTTTTTCTAGTTTACCGGATTGGATCCGGTCTATTGTAACGTCGGAAATGCCACCAAACTCTGATTAGATAAAGTATATATTGTTTCTTTCGATATGAACAAAATAGCACCAACGTAACTAAAACGTGATACACGTTTTAGATCATAATTTTGAGATGTACGAAACAAACCTGTATCCAGCTGCTGGAGTAATCTTGATCTTAAGTTTCTCCTCACATGGAAGCTCGAAGAATTGATGTGTCATCTCTTTCACCTTCTTCATAAGACTCTCCGAAATTCCATGACCAATCTGCTCCACCACCACACTCACCAATCCAAATCATCAGACCATGCAGAACCTTTTTATGAAACCACAAGAAAAAGGTAAACTCAAACTTTGTTGTTACCACGTAGAAGAATCCGACGTCTCGACAAGCCCGGTCTAGTTTTCCGACAACCTCCGCCACGCCGGCATCCTTCATCATGTCGGGATCATCGCATTTGACTAGTAAAGGACTGACATCTGGAACAACATTATATAAACTCTCATTATGTTAGAGATTTAATATTCGCTTGAAAATAATGAATTTGGGCTTTTTCCGTACCGATAACTGGCAAAAGTAATTTGAAGTCTGTAGCCATCTCAGATTCTTAGATAATGACGGAAACTTTTCGCTTTGGTCTTTTATATATAGCTACTTTTTTCTCCAAAAAAAAAGTTTGGAAGATGTCCTTTTTATGTTTAATTTTGTTTTGAATGTCCTAAAATGGTTATATTATTATAAATCGACTCTTAATTATCTTTAGAGGCCAAACAGCCTGCCCCGTATGAATGAATGGATAATCCTTTTACTCCATCATGATCGACGTCCACACATATGTGAGAATGTATTATTGATAAGCTCCAAAACTCCATCATGATCGACGTACGTCCACGATCCATAGACCACACATCTCTGACAAAAGTATTATTGAAAAGCTCCAAAACGAAAGATATGGCGTGTTTAAAACGTTTTGTTCAAATTTGGATATGCTTACCCACCGAATATATTATTGATCCGTTTCGTACAATATAATAGAAAATATAACTATTCACAGTAATACTTGGTTTAACGGCTAGAGGTGAACTTTTGATATTCACTCCTTCCATAATATCCAATCAAAATTTACCACCTAATAATACAAAGAAATAAATAAAAAATATATAGATATTATTAATTCTAAATCCTAAAGTAAATATTCAAAACTTTAAACCCTAAACCCAAAATCCTAAAATCTAAACCCTAAAATCCTAAAACCTAAATCCAAAACTCTAAACCCTAAACTGAAAACTCTAAACCCTAACCCCAAAACATTAAAATTATAAACCTAAAATTAAAAACCGTAAACCCTAAACAAAAAACTCTAAACCCAAACCACTAAACACTAAACCCAAACTCTAATCCCTAAACCCAAACTCTAAACACTAAACTTTAAACCCTAAATCCCTAAACTCAAAACCCTAAACCCTAAATTATAAATCCTAAACCCAAACACTAAACCCTAAATTTAAATTCTCAACCCTAATTTAAAAATTCTAAATTCTTAATCCTAAATCATAAAACCTATAATTAATATTTTAAAATTTTTTTGATGCTTTTAATATTATTAATTTTAATTTTTTTTTATAATATTATGTGGCAGATTCTGATTGGTTAAAATAGAAGGGATGAATTAAGAGATTTACCCCTAACGGTCAACCTAAGAATTTTCCAATTATTCAAATAAGATCTATTTGAAATTAACCTTAACTACTTTAGTTATCCTGAAAGGTTGATTGTTTATTGTTTTTAAAATACACTTTAGTTTTAGTTTTTTTAAAAAAAAAAACCATTTTATTAGTCATTCAAGATTTTAAACAAATCTATTTCCTAAGATCTTGATTTTTTCTTGGTTTTATATAAATGGTCGTGTGTTTTTTTTAGTAAACCATTTTCTTGCATTTTTTCCAGGTTTAGCTCATTTTATTTATCTTTTAATCTTTTTACATGCATAGTACAAAAATAAATAAAAATAGATAAACCCGAAAAAGTAATTATGAAAATAATAAACTTAACTAAATAAAATTATGAAAATAATTTATATCAGCAAATATTTTTTATGCGTATCAATAAACTTAACATATTTTTTTAAGTTAAATCTTTAAAAATTACCAATTAAATCTATGTGTACTTTTTATTAGTTTTGATCGAAATATAATTTATTTTTATGAATTTTGATAAAACATATAAATTTTTTATTACTAAATTTATTTTATCAATTTTAATCATAAAATAAAACTAATATAACTCAAATATAGAAAAATATTTTTAAAAATTAAAATTTACAACAAAATCAAAAACCCAACATTTGAAAACCAAATTCTAAAAATCAGAAATCAAAAGCCAAAAACCAAAATCTAGAAAGCAAAAAGCAAAATCTAAAATTATGTAAAAAATCAGGGCCTTATTAACCAAACACAAATCACCTGGCTAATTAGATTCTGCAACATGTAAATTAAATACATTTGCCAAAAAACTGTTTTACAAAAAGAAAAGAAAAAACTGTCCAACACTTTAACGTGTGTTTTATCACATCACATTGTTAATGGGCATAAGTCAATTTGCTTGAAATTTATTTTCTCAATTATATGATGTTTTATAAAATTAAATACAATTGCAAAATGTTAAAAAAAAATATTATTGCCAAAAAAGAAACTATACCAACCATGTGCTCGTAAACTGGGTCTTGCAAACCGGTTTAGACCGGACCTGTTTATTCATCAGATGTATCACACAAGCAACCTGAAAGAAGGTTTGCATAAAAATTATTCTCCAACTAATTTGGACCTGCCTTTCCTGGTCGTCGAATATACATGTGTAATAAATTAGGGGCTATAGATATATATATTTGCGCTTTGTATAGGAAAATGTTTAAAAGGAGTTCTTAATCAGCATGGAAGATATTTTATGTTCTAGAAATCATATCGTCGTTGGATAAAAGTAAAACAAACTGTTGACAAGAAAAAAAAAAAGAGAAAACAAACTTTTAGAGAAAAACAAGTAAATAGATTTTACTATTTTAGGTAACTATAAAATCGACAAATTCTACTTCACAATATTCCCACAAAGGCAGACACATTCAAAGCCTCCATTAAACCCTAATTAAAGCTAGAAAGATTTTTAAGATGGAAGATCCTGATAATGCATTCTCTGGTGGTCTCTCTCAAACCATCGTCATAGGCGAAGAATCCTCCTTAAAAGATATGGATGATTATGGAGATTACGGCAGTAAGACCTCTCTCCATTGTTTATTTATATTTCATCTGAACGATATGTCCTAGTTAACTAGCCCGACCTAATCGAGAAAGTACTAATGGTTAATGGATGATTGTATCGTAGTAATTCGTTTATGTGTTCTCTCAGGTGATCTTATGACGGTCTTCTGGAACTTGGAGGACTATCCAATCCCTAAAACTGCTGAGCTTGGTTGTATTGATCTTAATATCAGAAAAGCTCTTGTTCTAATGGGCTTTCGTGGGAGTACGGACATCCGGGGGTATGCTCACCATCTGAAATACGACATAGATGACTTGTGTGAGGCTGGAATCGGTTGCTCACGTTCTAAGCTGCCTGCTGAAATGCCTATGAGAATGATTGTACACGCACAATCGAGATCGGATGTTCGTGAAAAAAAGTAGCTCTTATTGTTATCGCTAATCAAACCCCAGGAAGCGAGTTGCACAGGGTTCAAGAGTGTTTGAAATCCAGAGACTACTCTGTCATGGTTGTTGATGACCCTTCGAAACAAGTTCTCTTTCAGTCTGCACATGCTTTCTTGGTACAGAAGCACAAGTGGGCTCTCCTTTTTTAGTGGAGAAAAGCCTATAAGAGGAAAAAGGTGTGCAGAATTACAAGATGAATTAAAACAAGTTTTTGTTGGTGGACGGTATAGTGGTGGTTATGTCAGTTATGTCTCCGATCTCTGTCACACCATCGCCATGGGCCAAAAAATTGTCCTTAGAAGATATCATCGGTAAGACCTCTCTCCAATATTAGTTTAGATTTCTTCTGTCATATTGCATATTTATGTCGTAATTCCGTTATGTCTTGCAGCGCGTATCAGATATATTTGTCCCATGATGAAGTCTGTCGCATAATCAACGATGTTCTTCTTGAAAGGGGTTTTAGATTGAATTTCTTTCATGAACAAGACAACGCAAGAAAAAGTCCATTTGATTCTGTAGAATCATTACCACTAGTTGAACCTACACAAGTTTTAGGTGGAGGTAAGGCTAAGCAAAATATGTGGAACCGAAAATCAGAACCGAACCCGATGAGAAAAATGGAATCAAACCAAACCCGAACTGTCAAAATATTCGAATGAATCTTAAATTCATGTATCCGAAAAATCGAACTCGAACCCGGACCGAACCAAAAACCGAATGGATACCCAAAATATATAAAATATAGTTATATTTTTAAAATATTAATTATATTTAGATTTATAATAATTTAAATATTCAATATTATAATTACAAATTTGAAATTATGAGTTATTTAATACAAAAATAGTTGAAATACCAAAAAAAATTGAAATATTCCAAAAAAAACTATATTGTAATTGTCAAAATTTAATTTAATTTTATTTGCTTTATTATTTTTTTTTCTTTTTTTGGTTATTAATAAAGGAAATAATTTTTCTAAATTTGTAATTTTAGAATTTTTTTAATTCTTTTATAATTTTAAGAATTTAACAAATAAAACATATTTTGACACGTGTCAACATCTTAAATCATCATATTGTCATGATTTTGTGAGTTATTAACTTTGAATGTTGATGCTTTATATAATAAGATATATATATATATATATAGATAAATAAAATAAATGAAATATTAATCTTAAAAAAGATCAAAATGAAATCTTAATCTTATCATGCGGGTCTTTAACTAGTATTAAATAAACTAATATGGAAACATAAATTACAAAAAGCAAAATATAAGAAAATAATAAGCAAAATATATAAATTAGATTGGTTCCGTTTTTTTAATTCATTAGGTGAAAGTTTATTTTACAAATAATCAAACATAAAAGTTTTTTAGAAAGAGCACTTCCTCAAAATTCTGTTAAAAAAAAACTTTACTTTATTAGAATACAATGGATAAACATTGTTAAAAATAAAAATTTAGAAAGAAACACGTGACATTCCCACTTTTTATGAACCCTTGCTTTTTTATTTGATACTTTATCAAAAGTGATTTACTATTCTGTTAAATTTTTCTAGGTTAAGTTTTCGATTACTTATCTTTTAAGCATATCTTTAAAAAAAAAAAAAAAAAAAAAAAAAAGAGTTGGCTGCTGAAGCTCCGTGGATCCTTGCGTCTGTCGTCCCGATTCTTCTGGGAATGTACCAAATACAGAAGAAAAAAAAGTAAAAGTAAAAAAAAAGACACCTACTATAACTACCCCGGAGACCCAGGGATCGATCTTCATCTCTGGGTACTCAGGTCCGACGTGGGTCTGCTCGTTTCCCATGAGAGATCTGCAGGTAAAGAGAGAAAACAAAAAAAATAAGTTAGAACAAGTTCATGCTGTGCATGTAGGAAATAAGAAAGAGTCACCATCAAGTCCAAGAAACGAAACAAAAATGATTGAAGAAAAAATGTCACGATGAACTAATTAACAACAAAGAAGCTGAGATTTTACCCAAAAAAAAAACAGAAGCCGAGAAGAATCATTTCCTAGAACCAGAGAATGCACAAATCATTATTCTTACTGTTCCAATATTTGTGTGTGGAGTGTTGAGTTCAATCAAAGATTAGGCCAAAGATGAAGATGAGCAAAAGAGAAAAAGAAAAATAAGAGATAGTTGTACGTACTTCGATGAATGGTAGAAGTAGATGTTCCTTATTTCTTGGCTAGCAGAAACTAATCACTAAACCAGCACAGAGAGACAGAGAGGAATGAGGGAAATCGTGGGAATGCAAAATTAAAAAGAAAGAAAGAGCAGTGCTTTCTTGATATTTATGGTCGTGTGACTCTTTTGGGCAGTAGCTAATGCTGATGGGTTTCTAGTTCCCTGGATAAATAGGAACTAATCTAAGTAAGCACGATAAATACTTAAATAGAATAGTTGACTTTTGAGAGTTTGGATAAATAAATGGATAAATAGTTTAGTTACTAGATTTGTTTTTTTTTTTTAAATCCGACCCCTGTACTACTCAAATTTCTCAATCCCATATTATTTTGAGAAATTCTTGAAGTTGGATTGAACATATAATCGATTTATAAAACAAAATGGATTCACAAGACAATAAGGAGAATGAATCGACTGGATGAAGAAAACAGAAGCAACAAGATCTTCGGTGACTCAATCATAAAGAAGAGGTTTATGGACGTGGGGAATTTTAAGATACTGGTGATACGTATGTGAATGTGATGATACAGAAGAAGGTTGAACTTTTAATCGTTTGAAATCAAGTTTGAATCATAAGTTCTATTTAAAGTCATCGTCATCTTCATAACCGAAGAAGAACTGGATTTCAGATTTGGGGCAATGTGTGTTGACTTAAGTTGATTCTGGAGATGGTTTATATGTAATGGTAATCCTCTCTATCGAAATCTTTGTGTGGGTTTCCAAATGAAATCGTTTCTTGAGGAAAGCTGTTCCTCCTCCTCTTTCGTTATATTTTTCATATAATCATTTCTTTTAGCCATTAACGTCATTATTTGACTTGGTTATCATGATTTTGAGTATTCACTATTATAATAACTTCGATTGTTCAGGATGGTGATTGCAGTCCACGATAAAAAAGAGAAATATAACATTTTATTTTTCTAAGTATTGTGACAATTGTACACGTAACTATATATGATGGAAAAAGGTACACATAATAATATTACAATTGTTACCATACATGAAAATATAGGTCTCCCTGGTTACACAATACGAGTTTTATTTTTGCAGTAGAAATTGCGATAAGAAATTAACTTTCTTTCTTTATTCTGAATGGATTTTCAATTAATATAATAAAATATAAAATAATATATACATGCATAAAATATGTAATTTTATCATAAAACTTGCAATGCATAGAAAAGGCATATATTAACTAAACCTTTTTTTTTTTGAACGATAACTAAACCAATATAGAAACATAAACTATAAAAAAGCAAAATATAAGAAAATAATAAGTAAAATATAAAATATATATAAAGTAGATCAAAACAACGGACAATGGTGCACCGGAAATCTCCGAATTTGTTTACTTCTTCTCGTTCTCGTGATCACACAAAAAAATAACAAAAAGAAGTTTGTAGAAAACGACAAAGAGAAAAAAATGAAATAATTTATATAATTCACTTTCATTAATTTGTATTTTTCTTATTATTGGTTTTTTTGGGATAAACTGATATTTAAAATAAAGTATCATATTTATTATTATACGAAAAATTATTACAAAAATATGTAGGAGTACAAAATAAAGAACATATTAAAAATAGTATTCACAGCTTTCTCCTTCATGTCTTCCCATAGTTCTCACCGGTATCGTCAAAGTAGCTTACCTGGAGGATTTGCAGAGTGGGCTTAGTTATGGCGTAGTCTCAAAAACAAAGATTCCGCGAAGTTGTCTCTCAGTTTTCAAAATCTATGAATCCTGTTTCTGTTTCTTCAAGACAAGATCCAGTTCATGTGAGACAAGATTAAGACCAAAAAGATTAAGACCAAAACATTAAAGACAAAAGCACTATGAGCTGAAATTAAGTAAAGTAAAGAACTTTGGAGAACATCAAGCATTTACCTATGAAACAATTACGAGAGTGAGGTAATAAAATAGAAATTAGAAATTCTGAACCCCTGAAACAAAAAAAGTGGCTGGTTTGTCTAGCCTTTTACAAATCCTTATAGACAGAGCGAAAGATATCGGTGGCATTCTCAATGTCACCAGATTCAATCGAGTGCGAATGATCAATTTAGCGTGATCAGACCAAGACGAGATGCAAAGAGAGGAAGAATGAGAAGGGAACGATACTGGGGACGGAGATGAGTTTATCATCTGTAAATGGTTAGATGGTGGATGAAAAAGATAGAGGCAATGAGATGAGAGAAGAAGAGAAAAATAATTAAGCTCTTGTGTCTATTATCATAACTGACAGAAGGTGAAGATAAAACAACGGGCAGAAAAAGACGAGAGGAACCAAGTGGTGGTGGTCTAGTGGCTTTCACTTGGGGAGGAGTCGCCCTGT
>OVBI01000625.1:0-62169 GCA_900406495.1 Sisymbrium altissimum
TATAGATTTGGTTTTTTATATAATGAATTTAAAATTATTTGATGTATTACTCGTTTTAAAAGTTTTATTCTAAATAAATTTATATTATTGGATATTATTATATTAATAATATTGAAAAAATAATAATTATAAAAAAAAAAAGAACCGCACGTACAAATGTAAAATACACCAAAACTGGTGTGTGCTATATAAAAAAGTGGATCTATCAATTTTACTCATCAAGTTAAACCACTTAGCGGTTCGTTAATATTTTAATATTATAAAAGAAGAAACGCAACTTAACAGTCGAATGGTAACATGTTAAACGGTTTAACTGTCTAGTGTGCGAACCATATTTATACCACCTTTATACCACTCGCCACTTATAACCTAAGTTTCAAACATTTTGTAGACAACAAATCTTTCAAAGCCATTGTTGTGTTGGAAAGAAACATACTCAAGAAACTGAACTTTATATATAAAAAGACAAAAGTACACGGAATAAAGTTTGAATCATCATAATAAATTTCATCCAAATATCAATTGATCCCATCTCATCTCCCTACAACCGAACATTAATTTCAACAACAAAAAAGACTAAAATTTTCAATGTTTCAGCATTGAACCTATAAGAAAACACCTCCAATGAATATGATTTTCCAGCAAAAGAGTGACTTTGAGTGACAAAAAAAAACATATGGTGCACATTTGGTACTTAACCTAGAGAATATTATGAATTAAAGTCAGAATCAGTGAAGTGCGTGGTTGACGGAGGAAGCTGTTACTTTTTCTGGTTTTGTCCTGTGATCCTCCCACGAGAAAGTATGCTAATTTTCTTTTTTCTTCTTAGTTTTTTTTGTATTGGAAGTTTGGAACTCCTCTCTTGATTGAACTAGGACTAGAACTTAGGAGACACTTTAAGTTCCATTCTGATTAAACTTCTATATTTATATACGGATTGGTCTATGACTACTCTAGTTCTATTCACATTGGTCAATTTCTGATTCCATTGGTAAAAATAATCGTTCCAAAATACATTTATTTACACCACAGCTTTTACAAATAGCTGAAAAAAGAAAAAACTCTATTATGCTTCAATTTATATATGCGGTAAAGTGTAAACCAGTCGATCACTGGTAGTTTGATAAATCAAAATGTATTGTAATGTTGAATGTGAATAAAATTATATTCAAACAAAAGAAAATAAAACAATAGTACTACACAAGGTCATGTGACTGTTACGCCAAACGGACGGTTCTGGTCTCTCCCATACTCTAGCCATAGTGTTTGCTACAAGGACACATAGAACATCACGTCTGATCTAGTGGGCCTCGGCCCATATTCATCTACACGTTGTCTTCCGACCATAGCATTCAAAAGTCTTTTTCTCTACGATATTTTTCATCTACACGTTGTCTTCCGACCATAGCATTCAAAAGTCTTTTTCTCTACGATATTTTTCTATATGTAATATGATTAAAATACATATAATTAAAATACTATTATTTAAGAGAAAACTACATATCAATAATAGATTAAATTTTTTTTTAGCAAAAAATAATAGATTGAGTTGAAAAATAATAAAATAGAAGAAAAAAGACGCCCACTAAAATTGTTCAACAATGGTTTTAACTCATTGTCCATCTACAATTCACACTCGCACCCACTAACCCACTAACCCACTAACTACTGAGCCGCAAATTATTATATTATATAGCATTATTATTAATTTATTATTACGATCAGTAGATTACTCGACTTGGATCATTAAATAATTTTCTTTTTTCAAGTTTCTTTTGTACACTACTAAAGAAACATTAGTCATCCTCGACGACGATGGTTAATGTAGAAGGGTACAATAAATATCTAAGCTGCTATTTCATGTGTTATGTCATGTGTGAGATAGTGACGGTTTTTGTTTTTTTTGTAACCACTATAGTAAAGTTTTGATTGATGCTTAATATATAGGGTTTTTTTTAATTGGATGCGTTGAGAAAATTTACGGCCGCACAATTGTCATCAAAACCATTTGTGTAACTCAAAAGTGCCTTTTATTTTTTGCCAACAAACAAAACTCCAAGACAGTTAGCAGTGAAACATTTTTTGTTCTACATTCGAATGTATCAGCGCATTGGCAAAACCGTTTTTGGTGGTATCCATTTTAATTTTTAACTCTAAATCTCCCATATTCCTTTACTTCAGTAAACTAAGTATATTGATTTAGATTGAATGAATACATTGATCTCTGCAGGTTATATGGAATGAGTCTATGATAGTTATAAGAGTTTTCTGTTTATGATGGGTATGAAAATCATGCGAGTGTTTTTTAACAGAACCAATTAACGAGCTTAACTACAAAACCAAAAACCTAATCAAATACAGGAAAACTGTCAAAAAAATCCCAAACTTTTTCATTTAAGCCATTTTAAACCTGAACTATTATCTCAACCATTTAGAACCTGAATTTTTCATTGACTTCCAAATAAATCATGAACTTTTAGTTGACTAAACCGATTAATACCTAACGTTAACTCCATAACAGATTGGTTAAACGTTGTTAATTAGAACCGTTAAGTTGAAACAACATCGTTTGGATCTTCTTTTTAAGAGATAAATTTAGCAAAATTGATGATTCGAACCTCTGACCTTTGATCCGTTTAAATGGATGGTTTATCGATGTATCATATTAATGTATTTGTTTTAAGTTAAATACACAATTCTAATATTTTCGGCTAATTATGATTTGTTGTACGAAAAAAACAAAAAGAGACTGAGAATCGACAAAGCTTATCATCGTCGTCTTCATCTCATCTTCTCATTCACTCTACCGTCTTCTTCTTCTCAAAATGGATACGAATTGAAACCCATAAACAAAATACATTCGACATTATCATCCTTCATTCTTCACCAATTAACCGCTTCTCTCTCACTCTCCACCCTTTCTCCTCCGTCAATCTCGGTCGCACTTCAATCGTATGGTTATATAACGATCTTCGATCACGGATTTCTCATTTCCGCTAACGAAGAATCCGTCAACAAAACCACTGCCTTTGTTCATTATCATCTCTGCAAAGACATAGACAGATCAAGCCCAACAACAACAACAACAAAAAGCTCTGAATCAGTTCGAAAAGCATCAAACCCGAGAAATAATACATGTAATGAAGAATTGGTTCATAACAAGAAATTAAAAATCAACCAGAAAATTAGATCTGAAATTGTTTGGTTTAGAGAGATACGGGAGAGGAGTAAAGAAACAGATAATCACTCATTTCTTTGACTTCGATGATTGTAACTTAATAAAAAAGAGTAATAGTGTTTATCTAACATTTTTTTTTAAACATAAACAAAAATATTAATATGGTACAGTGGTTAAGTGTCGATTTTTAGAATCAAATTTCAAGAGTTCGAATCTTTTGTTTTGCCTTATTTACGTTTTAAATAAAAAAGTCGAAACAACTTTGTTTTGATTTAACGGCTCAGTTAACAACNTATCAGGTATTAATCGGCTTAATCAACTTAAAGTTCATGATTTATTTGGAAGTCAATGAAAAATTCAGGTTTTAAATGATTGAGATAATAGTTCAGGTTTAAAATGGTTTAAATGGAAAAGTTTGGGATTTTTTTGGCAGTTTTCCCAATCAAATACTGAACTAATCAAAATATTGATTCAGAGTATTCAACCTTGACTTAAAGCACTGCAAAACAACAGAACTCTAGAAATGGCAAAATAATAAAGGATCAAACTCCGAGATATTTCCATCTTCAGAAATATTAGTTTGAATAATTAGAAATTGAATAAAAAAACAAATCTAAAACCGAATTGGTTAGCTCAATTGAAATTGGATAAATATTGAGAGGGTAAAAATAGAAAATAATTCCGAATTAATGTAGACATAATATCTCAAAGCAGAATTCTAAAGAGTTTCTCGAGTACAAAGGAGTAGAGAAAAAAAAAATCCAAAAAAGAACTATAAGAGCTCTGATGATTAATGTATACATCAAAAGGCAAAAACTGAGATGAGATTCCAGAACCAAACAAAACACAATTGACAAAAGTCAAACTGTTTAGGTGTTGGTAGCACGAGTGTAGATCTGCTGGCTCGAGTGAGCAGCGACCATCCTGATCACACCTTTGGCCATAAGCTCCCTAATGGCCTTCCTTGCTAGAGACCCGTTGATCTATATTTTCCAACATTACGAGATAAATTAGTTAACAAAGATTGAAACTAAGATCATATTCCTAGCACCTCAACAATATACACTATTTCTACACATTCATTAAATGATCGACAAATGAACTAGTAAATTGAAGAAAAAAGGAAGCAGAGAGATATAAAAAAATACCCTCATACGGTCAGAGAGAATGGAAGGAGTGATGAGCTTGAACTTGGGAGCCTCAGTGAGAAGCTTGTCATAAGTAGCCTGATCGAACAACACCATGTTGTTCACCTTCTCCTTTTGCTTTCCCTTGCTCCACTTCTGTTTTTATTTAAAACAAAACAATACACAAACAATAAACCAACAATTAAGCCGACAAACGATCATGAAACACACAAAAACAAGACAAGACAAACCTTATCACATAAATACATCTTTTTACATAATAACCAAAGCCGAACTACAAGTTTCATCACACCTAAGTACATACTTCCAGATGCATTAACCATACTCATGTAGACATAAGTAAACCTAATCAGATAGATCAGTCTCCCATTGATACTAAACCCTAAATCAAATTCTGCAAAAACTCTTAAGACATAAAACAGAGAAATGGAGCACTTTGTTGAACTACCTAAAACCGTAGATTGCATTAAAGATGAGATAATGGAGGAAACGAACCTTCTTCTTTTGCTTTCCACCTCCGGATTTGGCCGGCTTCGATGACGGCGGCGGAACCTTATCCTTCTTTGGCGCCTGAGAGAACAAACAGAAAATTTCGAAATTAGATATTCATGCAAAAGAGAGACAAAGCAATAACGAGAGAAGGAGGGAGAGAGAGTAACCATGGTGTTGTTCGACGGAGACGGAGTAACGATCGGCGAGTAGAGTAGAGACGAAAGATGAGGCTCACGGAGACGACAGTGAGAAAGAATGTGTTGTGTATTTTCTTCTTATATATTAGGGTTTCTGAGTTCGGAGAGCGTTTTAACAAAATAGTAATGGGCTCGATGTTTTTCCCAGAAAGCCCATTACTATTTGATTAATAAACCCACTCATATTTTAGCCCAGTTGAGCCCAAATACACTCTCTTTTTTTACTTCGTCACATATCATATATAACAGATAAATGATTGAATTTTAAGTTAAAATCTTTTGTAAAATTAGTAACTCAAAAGTTAAATTAACATCAACAAAAATTTATGTATTAGAGGTTGAGTTAACATTTTTTTTTACTATAAAGTACTGTTCACGTTTTTTTTTCAATTAATTAATAAAACATTTTCATAAATTATATACCACATAATTTTTACTGCAAATTACATCAAATTATAAACTCAAAACTAATACTACATATCACCAATCTAAGCCATTAGTTGAGCAAAAAAAAAAAAAATGCTTGACTATTAGTCATACATTTGAGTCTTGACTATTGGTATTTTTTTTTTTTGCCCGGAGCCAGCCTTTGTTAATACCATTAAATGGCGTAAAATATCCCTCCCACCGGGGATTGAATTAGGAGCACAACAGGACCAACCCCTGCGCTTAACCACTAGCCCACCACACCGGTGGTGACTATTGGTATTTGGTGATTTTATTCGCTGAGTTTGGTTCCAAACATAGTTCGACGAACTTCACATCAATGAACATTAATATTTAGGTATGCATTGGTTTTCTCCAAGTATCGTACGTTTTCAAACATGCTGTTTTTTGCTCTCTTTTTCTATTATGGTGTACACATAAACTTGAGGTAAAGATGAGTGATCTTTCTTCTCTTCAGTTTCACCAGTATTCAATGATGTACTTGTTGAATTCATTACTGAGTGTATGGCCTTTAATTTATTTGTCTCCTCGATCGTGGGATGTCTTTTACCTCTCACCATTTCGCTAGATGACTTTCTCGACTCTAACATGTTCCTAGCTATATATATCCCTTCAAGATTCTTGGTTTCTTTTACATTCAGTTTAAATTGCGCAATTAGTAACAAAATTAGCATATCTTAAACTATGGCCACTCCAATAGCCTAATTTTCTCTGTATTTGATTTTCAATAGTTTTAGCTTGTCTGTCTTTTTATATAATTTTTGAGTTGATTTTCTATTTTTCAAGAAATTACAGAGTTAATAGTAAACTTTGATTATGCTCGATAGCCTGTATGCAAAACTCGCATAGTAATATTTTATATTTCGCAAGATCTAAAAAAGGTTATTTTGACAGCACAAAAAAAGAAGAAAACTATAAACATAGCAACGATCACATATATAATTATAACTTTATAATCATCGTACACAAGGATGAAGGAACACCGAACACGATATTTATAATAAGCTCAATACGATCAAACATATATATGACCTTAAACATAAAAAACTCATCATGTTTAGACTCCTTAAATAGGGGTTTTATTCTCTGATTGATTTGAAAATATATATGCATTATATATTGATTATTATGCATGCGACGTAGATGGAGTATCAGTACAGTCCAGAGTATAGGTGCAAACGATACGGGCTTTGTATTGTTCGCAATTACCATGTCTCCCATCTTCCCATTCACTGCATTTGTAGGGGACGCAGTCGAAGTCTTTAATCTCACAGCTCCCTGACAACGGTTTGATTGTTAATTTCATGCATACCTTAGCATCCACCTCTGCATTTAATTTCAGAATAGTTAGTTTATCCACTTCCTCGATAATTTCGTATATCCTGAATAGTTATATTATGGCATCATTACTATTATCATTATAGATTAGAGAACTAACCAGGGAATGAGAGGATAAGCATGGAAAGACAGAGGAAGACAAGAAATGCAGCACAATACTTGGCCATGTTTCTTCAATGACTTATTTCAAGTTTCCTTTTATTAGCAAAGAGGGAACTCAAAAAGAGTTTATATAGAGGTTAGAGAGCTAGTGGTTGGTAGTTGTGACTTAATTCTGTAGTTCTTTGGTCCGTCATTTACAGTTTACACTATAAATACTGAATTGTTAATTTCTTTTTGTCAATAAATTTATTATATATTTCTCCTATGTGACAATATATAATTGAAACAAAAATATCGCTCTCTTAAATTCATTGTTAAAGATCACTCTCTTGAATTCAAAACTACGTATATAATTTTATTATAAATTTTTCATCGCTTGTTTAACATCTATGCACCATGCATGCATGAACATTTTAAAGTGTAGTTTTAGTAATACCGTAACACCTTTTTTCACACATGCATTTATCTCTCTTTTTCTATGGTAAAGACATAAAATGAGGTAACCATGAGTCATTAGTGGTCTTTCTTTGCACACAAAAAAAGTGGTCTTTCTTCTCATTTCTCTCAGTTTCATCAATTTTCAACATTTGTACGTTCAATTAATTAGTGATTGTATGGCCTTTAGTTATATCCTCGTGGGCGGTCTTTCTCCGTTTCACCACCTTGCTTTTTTCCACTCTTGGCACTAAGGTGACTCCTCAACACCTTCCTATATAACTAAACCCCTTAAGAATCGTACATTCACTTTAAATTAATGGCCCGAATTAACATACACAAATCTAGTAGAAACAACGTATACGAAAGTGAAGACAACAAAAAACAAAGCGACAACAAGTCATTTAACTTACCCATATGATTCAAAAGTAAGTAAATATATTCTATAGGCTATAAATATAGTAATTTTTTTTTTGTTGTTAAAAGCATCATCTAAGTTCACTTCTTTGATTGTGTTCAAAAGAAAAAAAGCTCACTTCTTTAATTTATCGTTCTTGGTTATTATATATTGATATTTCTTGTATCGATATCAGTTGCCTTGTGTATTTATTATATGTAAACTTTGGTTCTGAGACATTAATATATAAGTTATTTTGTTTTGTTTTGTTTCTGGTTTCCATATGGATCAATAATTAATTGAAGACTTAAACCTTGTAATTTTTTTAAGTTGATTTTCTATTTTCAACAAATTAAACTAGAGTGTGATTGTGTGAACAAATAAAATTTCGTATGCTCGAAATACTTGTATTCAAAAATCACATGTAGTATTTTTTTCTTTTCAATAAATAATTATATTTCTCAAGACGCAAAATATAGTACGTACACAGAAACGATCATATAATTGTAACTTTATGATCATCAACAGGGAGCTAGAACATTATCATTATCTAAATACAATCAACATATGACCTTATTATACACAAAAAACAATCAACCAAAACGTCAAGCGTGATTTATACTATATAGTGCGTCTTAATTAGTAAATTCATTTATTATGTGATAGTGAATGAGTGAAATTTCATGTTTACTACTTTTTTTAACTAATTCAATTATGTTTTATTGACATTGGCTTAGTCAGAATGACTTATGAATGCATTATGCTAACGCATTTTCATACGTTTATGTTTATTCTTATATTAAAAACGTAATCGTAAAAAAACTATGGTTTAAAACTAAAGATGAAACTTCACTAGGACCGTGATGGACTGATGGGCTAACTGTCTGGAGCGAACTTATTATAGGCCTAAATTTGATAATTTATATTACTTTGATCATACAATTTGCAAACCGACCTTAGCTCAGTTGGTAGAGCGGAAGACTGTAGTTGTTGCTGTAATCTTTAGGTCGCTGGTTCGATTCCGGCAGGTCGGATAATTTTTGAAGATTGTCAGATTTTTCCTACATTAAATGAAGATTTTTTTTTACTAAAAATTTAGCGAAGTGAATATGGGCGTGTCATAAATTGCTTTTTTTTTTCTCTTTTGTCGAAACTATTTGTTGTTTTTGGGTATATATATAGGCAATTACACTGCTTTACATGAATATAGTCAGTAAGTGACACTGAATCGGCATGCACTCACATGCCAGGGAGGAATAAATGTTATAAAATTCACGTAAAAGATTTTTTTTTGTTTTTGAACTTTAATTCACGTAAAAGATGAATACAATTAAATTAATTCTCTATGATCAACTTGAGGATTAATTATATGTCGCGATATACTAAAGCCATATTTAAGTTATGAAACTCAGATTCTGGTTCTTTATAGATTTGCCACCAGAAAAGGGGTCACTGAAGCCATGTTTAATCAATTTATATAAAATTTTGTTTTTGGCTAAGGATACAATTTTTCTTAAAATAATAATAAGAGTTCCATCAGCTAAATTCGTGTGTGAGCTCCATAATCCATTACAATAATATATGTATTTATGGAATACAAAGTTGATATATATAATCTTCAAAGGCATAACCTTAAAATCGAAGAAGAAAAAAAAACGATTTATTACACTTCAGATAAATGTTTGAAGTGTCTTTGATATTCGGTGAAATAATAGCAATAAAAAAAGAAAAGAAAAAATGTTTTACGTTTGTGGCTGTACTCCAGCTATTTTTCAAGTGTTTAATCCGAATAAATCTGATTATACAAAAAAAAATCCAGATAAATCAAAGGGACTATATTTAATGGTTTTAGTAGTTTATTTTATACATATCCAGTTAATAAATATTTGAAACGGATTAAAACCTAATTTTTTTTAAAAAAGCCATTTTATATTGAATGTGGAATTGAAGTTGAAATTAATTCCACAATTTCTTTTTTAATTTACTATTTTAAAATCTAAAAACCTGTAAATAAGAATTCAACAGAAAAAAACACTAATAGAGCCATTGTAAGTAAATGCCATATCTGTCTTCTGACAAACTAGTTTGTGTTGCAAATTTCAGTTTTCAAGATTTTCATTTTTTGAGTATAACTCAAATTAATTAGGATCTAAACCAGCTGATATATAATTTAAGACGTAAACTATTTATGGATAAGTGCGATTACTGTTTAAAAACAAGTAGACAACGTACTTCATAATTTGCACAATGTTGATTGAAGCATCGAGTGACACGTTACGCTCATGGACAATTATGAAGAACTGAAGATGTCTTTTAAGAAAAAAGAAGTGGGGCTTTTATCTTTTCTTCAAAGCGTATCCAATAACAAAATTTAAATTGAAATGAAACCACATATATATGCTTTTTGGTTAGAAAGAGACAAGACATAAAGAAACACATTAACAAAAGAGAAGTTGTAGAAGTATAAGCCATCTCCCAATCTCTTAGTGAAGAAGGAATGGTTTGTTCTATATTTTTTAAAATATGACTTAAATATTCATGCTTTTGTATTTCAGTGTGAGATTCGATATAATGTATATATATATAAATAGGGATAGTGTATGATTGATTAAAATAACGAAATAGTATAAATTTTGGATATTATAAATAATACAACAATGATGTTCTTGAAAGAAAATGATTTAATTATTTATCAGTTAGTGTCTTATATATGTTGCCAGCATATAAAATATACTGTGATAGAAAAAACTAGTTACCAGACAAATGAGGTTCTGATTAAGATTGTTATAAAATGTACAAGTTACCGCACTCTAATTAAACTATATATTATAGTGTTTTTGCAGACATCTCGTAAGTGAATTTACGGTTATATTAAATTGAGTTAATTTGTTTATAAATAGAAATGTACCATAGAACCATTTTTTAATTGCATAGTTCTAGTATCTAATTTATAATTTTGAGTTGACTAAAATATTACCATAAAATGTAAAAGGATAAGATTTTTTCCGCTAAGTAAAGAATACATAATAATTTTATTATTACGAAATTTTGACTTGATTTGCTACCAAAACCTAAAACATGAGTTTCGAGAACAAAGAATGAAAACAGGTTTTATAAATTTCATTAACTGCCTAGGCGATTACAATACTATATTATATTAAATATCCTTCAGTATTTTAATTTGGCACGATAGACATGCTTTGTACTAATCATTCGTGTCCTAAAAACTTTTGCAACAAAGTTTATTTAAATATGGTTATACGCAAGAAGGACATATACAAATAATGGTGGGCTGCTATGAGTCAAGTAAACAATTACAAATGGATGAAGATAGTGCATGAAACTATTTTACCAATGATAGCGAACAATGTGATTATTAACTATAATATAATGTCAAATATCCTACAGACATGCGCAAGTGTTTATTGAATCTTCATCTATAGATATTTGTCGATTCATAGATTTTTTATATAAAAGAAGTTTTATATATCTATATATTATGTTCAATACAAATATATCGACATATAATGTTTTAGTCATATATTATAAATACTGATTTGATAAATTTGAACAACAGTATTACAACTATTCGTTAAAATTCTATAAAAAATATGAAAAATTAATAAACACAATAGATTTTCTTAGTTTAAAATAATTTGTTTTTGGTTTTGAATTGGATCGTTTCAAAAGACTTTAGCTTAGTTTGAAATGATTGTTTTTTTTCTTGACAGCAAAAATGTAAATCACATTATCATAACACATAAATTGGAATATTAGAAGTATAAAAGCAGATTGTATTACATTGTTTGACAAGTGAGACATGGCTTTTAAGCTAACAAACCCTTTAGGAACTGCACACTTTCCATGATCAAATAGTATTATATAGGGTGATTTTAGGAACTGCACACTTTCTAACAAAGTTAATATGTTACTTGTTTGATTGATATACTATAAGACAGTGAGCCACAGTTTTGAATTACCTATTAAAAAATTATATTTAGTTATACGTTAATTCTGATACTTTTTCGGTTCAAAATCATTAGCTTCTCATAATCTGAAACACTTATTTATGCAAATAACATACTTGTAATTAATGAATGGGGTGATCTTTTTTCAAAGTATACGTTTGCCACACCACTAAAACAAAAACGAAATCTTTGTCAAAAACATGTTGCGTAAGATTGTGTCAAATTTAATGAATAGTAAGTTAGCAAGTCACAAAACTCGTACTTTTAACATGTAATCGTAAATACAATCTACAAAAAAAACAGAAGAAGGCGATGGTGTCCAATGAAAACAATTAGGACACAAGACTAGAATTTTGCTCGTTTTTTTAGTTCCAAGAAATTTACGTAAGGGTGAAATGTATTTAACTCTTTTTTTGCATATAAGAACAAAATAACAATAATTCACTCGAAAAGGAAGATTAGTGCCCTGAAAAAGAAAGCAAATGCACTCAATGATCCAATATAAATACGCACACAACAAAGCTACATTCTCTCAAGCTAAAAATAACAAAGAACAAAGAGAAAAACAGACTCAGTCTCTTCTTCTTTTTTTTCCTCTACGACATCTTTGTTCGATCTTCAAAGACGAGTTTCAACCTGAAGTTTCAAAGTTCCCCTCCTTCTGATTCTACTGTTGTAAGCTAAATCCTGTTCTCTTCGACGCCGATGGATTCGCTTTCTACTCAAAAGGTTAAACCAAGAAAGATGAAGGTTGTTGTGAAGAAGAAGTCTCGAGTTCAAATACTCTTAGATTTGTTTTACCGAGTGATCGAGATAACTGTTGTTATGGTTACAGTAGCCAAGCTCTGTTACACATTAGTCATCATGTTCGAAGACTCTGGTCTCACACGTTTTCTCATCAACCGTCACCTCGCTTTCATCTTGGGGAACGCAATAGTCATCACCATAGTCGCCAAGTGCGGTCTCTTTGTGAATCAAGAACCAGATGCACGGAGAAACAGCAATGATTTTTACGACGAGTTTGTTCGCCAGAGCTCACGACGAGAACAGACTTTACATACAGATGTGGCATGCAGAGAAAAACAGAGCGAGGTAAAACAGATCAGCGAAGAAAGCAGAGCAAAACAGAGCATGTTGGAGAACATTGCAAAACCAAGCACTGAAGATAAGAGAGAGAAACAGAAAAAGACTGAGAGCAGTGCAAAGCAAAGCACCGGCGAGGAGAGAGAGACGAAAGACATAGTTGTGAAGAGACACAGACAGATCATTACTCAAAAACAGGAAAGCCTAATGAAGAGTTACGAAAGGAGTCAGTCAGAGAATCTCGAGGGATCGAAGAAGAGTTCTTGTGCAAGATTGAAGAGGTCGGAGACGGAGAGACATGCTGATGTTTCTGATGATGAACTCCGATACAAGATTGAGTCTTTCATTGCGAGACAGAGGAGGAACCAAAAGGATGAAGAGTTTTGTATTGTCTAGATGTATAAAAGCACTAAAAGAAAAAGCAAGGGCAAAAAAAAAAAAGAAGAAGAAGAACTTTAAGTTTATGCAATAACATTCACATATATTTGTGTGTTTGTAGATATACGGGTGAAACTATTTCAAAGCCCGAGCATAACATGTTGTTTAGCTTTTTCTTTTCTTTTTTTTTTGCTTCTTTGTATAATTTTGTTCCATCTTATAAAGATACATATTTTCTGTAAGTTTGATGTTATAGTAAAACTAATGTTATCGTAGACATATCTCGAAAAACATGATGAGCAAGAAGCAATCAACAAGGATCGTACTCAAGGAGCCATCGTTCATATCTCTTAATGAAGCAAGTCATACCTACAGGAGTTCCAAATCAGAGGCTTCAAAGTGATCGATCTTCGTTTTCTCTGGATTGATTTTCATTATCTGTTTTTACCGTTAAGATGGTAAGAAGTCAAATTGTTTCCTGAAGCAAACATAGGAGCCAAATATTAGTACTTACCGGGAAAGGTCTTGGGGAGATTTGAAGCTGTTTTTGGATAGCCTTAATATGAGATGTATTAACATGAGCTTCTCCAATCACATGGATGAAATCACCAGCAACAAGATCTGTCAACACAAGAAACCGCATAAATGTTTTCAAGTCTCTACTACACACTCGAGACCATTAGGACTCTTAAGTGTCAAACTGGATTTATGTATACATACCGCAAACATGAGCGACGATGCATGTCAAGAGAGAGTATGCAGCGATACTGAAAGGAATCCCGACACTTGCTTCAATTGAGCTCTGGTAGATTTGACAGGAAAGTTCACCATTCGCCACATAGAACTGATAAAAACAACCAAAGACCACATCATTTTCAGTTTACTTTCACAGCATTCTCTATGTAAGGTGATCATCATCTATTCTCTTAATACTTAAAAACGGATTTACAATGAAAATGCGACAAGATTTCAACGTGAGCACAAAACAGATGAAAGACGTGGTAACCTGTGCGACCGTCTGACAAGGAGATACCGACGACTCGAAATCTACAGGATTACAAGCCGAAAGCATGATCCTTTGATTATGAGGATTGTTCTTTATCTTGTTTATAACATCAGACAGCTGACTGAATTCTTCCCTGGCAAATGTAAAACCAATCAAATAAAGAAGCAAAACTTATGAATAATCATCCAAAGATGAGATACCACAAACCTAGCATCAGAATGTCTCCAGTGGAGTCCATACAACAGTGGGTTATCTCCATCCTCTTCTGTGGCATGCACTCCAAAACTGGAACACATATAGTATCGGTCTGTTAGTCTGGTTTCCGTTAACATATTCTCTAAATCCGTAATTCTGTGCTTGCCTGTCAAGATATTCTTTAGCGTCATCACTGTCCCATATACGATTGGTGCCCTTTTCCTGAAAGAACACCATGAGATATAATATGTATCCCTCTCGGGTCTACAAAGGAAATCTTGAACACAAAGGATTTGGGGTATCATCATTGTCCTTCAATGTTTAGTAGCACAGAGGTCTCTTTTGGTTTTACCTTGGGCTTTGTTGAACCACTGATGAGTTGTATGATTTCCTCTACAACGCCTTGCCAGAATACTTTCTGCAAGACAAAAGATAAAAAAAGAAACGACGGTGTAAATCTCTATAATCAAGTAACGGTGGATTTGTTGATACAAGCTGTGACTAAAAGAAGATGATGAGAAGAAAAGGAATGGTTTAATATTTGAAGCTGGACCAATAGTTAAGGATACAGGATAAAGAAGACATGCCGTGGTTGTAAGAAGCGGGAAAGTTTTGCGTAGATTGAATCGCATCTGCAAGTGAACCAAAACAGAATATTAGTATATGTCCCGACGTACGCTTTATTAGATGAAGAAACATAACATTAACAAAGATGAGCACAGGTCACCTGACAGCCAAATTTAGAAAGAGTACTATTGTCATTCACGTCACCATTAGTTATGATGTTCTGAACAAGATTCAAGTAACCAAACTCCTCATGCCTCTCGAAAACCATCTTGGGCAAGAACGAGTACTTCTTTGTCTCAAGATCAATGATATCCGAGCCAGCAACACTATTCTTTTCACCTGATCCAACAATGCGATCTTTTCTTCGGACGTAAGTGTTAAAGCAATACTGAATTCCATTCTCCACAGCTGGAAATGATGAGTACCATGGACGATATAGAGAAGTATCCACCCTTGGCGCAAATGCGTCGCATGGCACGCTTATATCAATTTCTGTTAGGTGGATAGCATCACAGCTGGGTGCATGCATATAATGCCTGTACAGAGACCACAACAATTATCAGCAGAAGAAGATGGAATCTTGACTAAACCAGTGTTTTTGTTCCGTATTTTGTACTAGAGTATCCAATCTTTCTCCCATTCACAATGCTAAACTTCAATCATCTAACTTAAAGGCCACAGAGAAACTTCAATCACACGTAGACATCAAACCTCAAGGTCTGAAGTATCAAATTTTTAACGTGAGGTGTTTTAGAAAATAGAACAAAAAAAAAAAGAAGATATGTGGAAACATGGAAACAACAAACTGAGACTGAGACAGTTGATGCAAACCTTAACAACTCGCCGCCTCCTAAGAGAAAGACCCTCTCGATGGACAAGGAATAGGGCGCAGTGGCTAAAAGTTCAAGAGCCGATTCCATGCTACTACACACCAATACATTGTCATCAGTGGCAATATTGAGAGAGTTGTATTTTGACAGGACAACGTTGAGACGACCAGGAAGGGGACGAATCTCAAGAGGAGTAGACTCCCATGTTTTTCTTCCCATTATAGTCGCATTCCTCTTCTGAGGATCAGATGTATTTGTTGTTACATCTTGAAAGAATTGAAAATCTGTAGGTAGATCCCAAGGAAGCTTCAATTCTATACCAATACCCATGTCTCTCGTCGCAGCTATGACAACCTGATAACTCCTCCTAGTAACTGAAACTGAGCTTTGGGCATTGTCACACGCCATATGCTGAAACGTTAATCAACCAAGAATGCAATGAAATGAGAACGTCTTGAAAAAGTCTAACAAGATTAGAAGATCAAAGATGCTGTAAGATCTAAGAGAGGTGAGAAACGTGCAACAAGAACCTGAGAATCAAAAGAAGAAGCTTGAAAAGACAACTCGAAGAAATCTATCTAATTTAGCGTAACAATGTGGAAAGATTGGGTTGATATCAAGAACAACTTGAAAGAGAAGCAACATACTCTGAACATGAGCCTTCCATAACTAGAAAGGGAATCTCAAAACTAATTCAATAATCAATTATTTGAAAAGTCAACTCTTTCACTAAATGTAAAAGAAGCACAACTTGCCTACTCCCATTATTTCATTCATGAGTCCCACACTCCCTTGTGGAGTTTAACTCAAGTTGATTGCTTTGCAGCCATATTTTCTGATTACTTAACCAAATAAAATTTCCTGAGATTAACAAGGTGTCTCACCTATCACTATCCATAAACATTCTCTTTCCCTCTTTGTCAATGGTCGGAGCAGGAGTCTCAATAAAAGGGGCCATGGTAAATGAAGAAGCGACGATGAACATCAAATCAATATAAACACGTTTAAAACGAAGGGCCTTAAGTGGGCCTGTTAATGTTATTTATCACCTTCATTTAAAAAGTATAAGCCCGTTTTGAAAGGTCGGTCCATTGTAGGCCCAAACATTTTAACTGTGAGCTGCCAAATGTAATTAAGTTTGATTAATGACCTGCTTTTTTTAACAAGGTTAAGTTTTTTTAATTTACGATTTTTTTTTGCAAACCTGAGAAATATTTACTAGTTTTATTTTACACAAAAATGTTGCTATATATATATATATATTTTTTTTTTTGAATACTTTTATCATTAATGTGTATATTATAAAGTCAATTAATATGGGAGCTGGAAGCTTGTGTCCAGTCATGATGGTCGGTCGGTCCATAGATCAAAATTTAAATACAGTTTATTGTTTTTAGCTGGAGAAATAAATGATAACTGGTCGACATAAATAAAGAAAAAATTAAAAAATGAATAATAACTGTTCATTTTAATCAGTTTGCTTTATTAATTTGGGAAAGCCAAGCCATGCATGCCGTTCATAATTATATTGTCGGAAATAAAAAATTTATGTAGCAATTTTCAAAGTAAGAAAACCAGCTCTTCCTTATCATTATTTTGCTTTTGATCAATATAGTATGATTCCAGTGAAAAATGTTATTTGAACAAATTGAATTACTATTAGTTCAGAAATTATTGACAAACGTATAGTGTGAAAAAATAATGTTTGTAATTTTTTTCTTTGTAAATGTGAATATTCTAATCTTTGTAAAACAGAGCAACTTTGATTGGTTGCATTGTTTAACGAGATTGTAGAAAACGATTTTAATAGTTCCCTCGTAATTCGTAAAAGCTCTTAAATTTACAAACTTCTGTCAACAGAAAAAACGGCCTTTCTTCCTTGTCCTTTAAAAATGGCTTCTTCTTTCTCTATCCTATCTCTTCTCTTAAACAAATTACAATGTCATTTACATTTACAAGAGAAAAATGGTCAAACCTTTTCCAAAACCCACTTTTAATGGATTAAGCTAACTCTTTCTCTCTCTCTCTCTCTCTCTGGATGTCAAAAGAAGGTAAAACCTTTGTCAATACCCTTGTGCTGAAATAAGCTTTTCTCTCATCTCTCTCTCTCTCTCTCTCTTCTAGATTTGTTCTCTGAGATATCGCGTTGTGTAAATCTGGAGCCATCCTTTATTTGGGGGGTAAGAGAGAGAGAGAGAGAAGAGATTATATACACCTCTCTTTCTTTCTTCTTCCTCCTTCCTTAGCTTTTGATCCTTAATAGGTAAAACAAAATATTAAGAAAGATCTTTATATCTCTTCTCTCTTCTTCTTTATTTCTCTCATTTGTTTCCCACCTACTTCAAATCGCTAAATGTTTGAATATTCCGATTGTTTCCAACCTCCGTGATTATCATTACCGTATTTTATTTATCTGTTTCTTATAGAAAAACGTGGGTTTGATTCTATTATTTCCTCTGAATTCACCTTATCATGATGCTTTGATTGTTTCAGATGATTTTTGTAGTTTAGCTGTGAGATAATCTCGTAAAGATTTTATAGTTTTGTATGCATAAATGCGTTTCTTTGATTGTTTGTTAGCCAAGGAACCGTCACATGGTCTCATATGGACTAGTCTGTATTCATATGTGTTTATGTGACAACATGCAGAACCTTAAATCCAGACTATAATCATGGCGGATACGATGTCTGCTCATATGGATCGACATAATAAGCTAGGTAAGGAGGAGATTTTTGTTCAAGGCAAATGATCTCATGAAGGTTTCTGCAATGGAGGAGGCATCTTTAGGTTTTAGGTTCTGAGATTTTAGGTTTTTGTTTTTGTAGATTACGAGGGGTCAGAGGATGACAAGATGACAAAGCTTTGTTCCCTGAAGAAGAAAGCAATCAATGCCTCGAACAAATTCAAACACTCTTTCACCAAGAGAACTCGAAGGAACAGCCGAGTGATGTCTGTCTCAATCGTTGACGACATTGACGTTGAAGAGCTTCAAGCTGTTGATGCTTTCCGTCAGGCTCTGATCTTAGACGAACTTCTTCCTTCGAAACACGATGATCATCACATGATGCTGAGGTTTTTGAGGGCAAGGAAGTTTGATCTCGAGAAAGCAAAGCAAATGTGGACTGATATGATCAATTGGAGGAAAGAGTTTGGTACTGACGCAATCATGGAGGTGAAAAAAAAAACCATTTTAGCGATCATCTTCTTTGTCTTCTCCCTTTTGCTTCTCCATAATTCTTCTTCTTCTTCTTCCAAAGGACTTTGACTTCAAGGAAATCGACGAAGTCCTTAAGTACTATCCTCAAGGTTACCATGGCGTTGACAAAGACGGAAGGCCTATTTACATAGAGAGGCTAGGCCAAGTTGATGCCACAAAACTGATGCAAGTCACTACGATCGATAGGTACGTGAATTACCATGTGAGGGAGTTTGAGAGGGCTTTCAACATCAAACTACCGGCTTGTTCCATTGCTGCCAAGAAGCACATTGATCAGAGCACCACGATCTTGGATGTGCAAGGCGTGGTATGCGTTTTAGTCTCTACCACATTTCTTTCGGTATTCAAAATCAAAGAAAAAGATAGTCAGTGAGTGAGTGATTTTGCTGGTACTTTCCAGGGGTTGAAGAACTTCAGTAAGGCTGCAAGGGATCTTCTTCAACGTATCCAGAAGATTGATAGCGATAACTACCCTGAGGTAACTATGATGTTTCGAATGACTTAAACCTAGTTTTCTTATCGCTATTAACTCAAGACAATACTGAGATTGTTTTTGTGTTTATGGATCATATAGTCATTGAACCGTATGTTCATTATCAACGCTGGTTCTGGCTTCAGGCTTCTGTGGAGCACTGTAAAGTCTTTCCTTGACCCAAAGACCACCGCTAAGATTCACGTAAGCTTTTTTCTCGTTTTTAACACTCCAAATATCAAAACTTGAAGGTCCTACGTTGAACCGGAAAAATTCATGTTCCTATGTACAGGTTCTTGGCAACAAATACCAAAGCAAACTACTTGAGATTATTGACTCCAAGTAAGAGAAAAAAGACTTTCATAACTCTGCCTTTTAGCCACAGATTCATAATATTAATCTTCTGCTTTTTCTTGTGTGTGTGTTTAGTGAACTTCCTGAGTTCTTGGGTGGTAACTGCACTTGTGCAGACAAAGGTGGATGTATGCGTTCAGACAAAGGTCCATGGAACGACCCTGACATCTTCAAGGTACTTTTTAGACGATAGAGTCTTCCCAAAACCCGAAAACGATTACTAAACAGTAGAATCTTAACTATACAGATGGTCCAAAATGGAGAAGGAAAGTGCCCAAGGAAGACATTGTCAAACATTGAAGAGAAGACAATCTCAGTGTATGAGAACACAACAAAGGTAAAACACAAAACTCAATATATTCTTAACCCTTCTCATTTCTAGTAAAAATCTAAAGTTTCTCTTTCTCTCTTTTTTTTTTTGTTGCTGCTTGAAACAACAACTCGAAGAAATGTGATTCCTTTGCAGTAAGTTTATTTCTCTGTCTATGAAGGTTACTTCCTTAGCCCTCACTCCCTCTTAGATCCTCCGTTTGATTGATTTAGAATCCATTTTGCAGAAGAACAATTTCGATGCAGAGGACCATAAATTTACACCGATGATTGACAAAAGTGTGGATGCTTCTACTTGGCCTGCAAATCTCCACAAGACAAACTTTTCCGAGCCTGAAGGTTACATTACACAAAAAACATTGATTCTAGTCAATGTGATTATGGTTATTCTAGTCAAACTAATTAATAACATACCAAACTTAGTACTAACTGATTATGATGACTAATTAATTATAGTTATACTTTATTTAGTTTGTTGACATGCATGTGTTTTTGCTGGAGCAGATTTATACTCTGCCACGAAGCCGTCGGAGAGGAAAGGAGGAGAAGGATATTTATTCGGCGGTGTGATGTCCCTGGTCATGGGGTTAGCGACAGTGGTGAGGCTAACAAAGAACATGCCAAGGAAGCTCACTGAGGCAGCTATATACGGCAGCGAAGCAGAGAAAGGAGAGACGGCAATAGTGTCAAGCAAAGAGTATATGTCGATGGTGAAGAGGATGGCAGAGCTGGAGGAGAGATGTAGGTCGTTGGACAATCAGCCTGCCGCGTTCTCCCCGGAGAAAGAACAGATACTCACTGCAGCTCTAAGCCGCGTCGACGATCTTGAGCTTCAGTTGTCTGAGACCAAGAAGGTATATAACCTGTCTCTTTGACTTTAAACAACGTGTGTGTTAAATAACGTGTTTGTTAAATAACGTGTTACCAATTAAAATAACATATAGAACATGTATGACGTAGCCATTAATAATGTATCTTGTTTGAAATATCAGACACTGGACGAAGCCATTGCTAGGCAGCAAGAGATAGTGGCTTATATCGAGAAGAAGAAAAAGAAGAAGAAGGTAAATAAAGAACCCATTTTAAACACTCTTCTTTTAGAGACTAAACAGACTTAAGTTTTTAACCATATATTATAATCTGTTTTTGTTGTCAGTTCTTCGGATTCTGAAAGACTTGATGCCTCTAAGACTATAAAGAAACCTGGAAAATATATAAATCCTTATATATATACATAAATATATTCGTGAAGAGTTTATAAAGATTAAACATGTGGAGGTAATGCTTTCTGTAAATGTTTTGTTGCTTGTCTCTGGAAAAACCTGAAAGCTTATGTTTACCATTCATGATTCCTTCACACCTAATTTAATTTGTAACGTACTAAAACAAAAACTATATATATGTTATAATCTTATATATAAAAAATTATTGTTTATATACCCATAGCTCAACAATGTTGTAAAAACAAATAAGTATTTTCTGCAATAAACCGGTAGATTACAAGCAAACAGAAGCAGTTTTGCAGTTTGGTTACTCTGTTGTTGGTTTCTCTGTGGATGCTTCATTATCTTGGAGCTTGAAAACACGGAAAATTGCTAGATTTGTATCTCCTGAGAATCATATAAAAGAGTAAATATCAAAGATCTACACATATTGCATAGAGATGAAACACACACGAAAAAGATCAGCGTACCAAAGGTGATTCGGGTTCCGGGAAAGGCAGGAGCAGCAACACCAGGAATCAGACGTTTGTCTTCAATGAATGTACCATTGGTGCTGTTCATATCAGTGACAAGAAGGTTGTCACCTTTTGTATCGATTGTGGCATGAACTCCCGAAACTGCGGTCCAAAAAATTAGACATGTTTAATCCAAAGCAAGCCAGAAAACAATCTACAAACTCGAACTTTAATCCGGATGTACAGCATTTTGAAATGAACTTGAACTGCAACTGATAACTCATTTCACTTTGAAGATTACTGATTCAAATAACCGCAAAACCTCAAGAAGAAGATAGAATGTACCAGTGGCCACAGGAATCACTACGTCAGCCTTTTCCGGTAGCCGTCCAACGGTAACTTGACCCTGCTCACAAGACATTGTCAGGAGCTTTAAAAAAACCCATCAAATCATATATAACAAAAACTATCTATGGGTAGTGGTTATTTTCTTACAGAAGATATCTCGAAAGGAGCAGGCATTTCCACTTTGTAACCAATGTGTCTTGTGTCTCCATCGCCTGCAAGTTTACAATATGTTCAATCAAAACATAGACTCAAAAGATTAAAGAAAAATCTCAGTAAAATTGTGAAACTTGTAGCTGTTTTTGGTTTACCAACGGGTTGGAGAAGCCACCGTTCTCCTCTGGCAACGGAAGTCGGGGGCTGATTCTCATCCACGGAGGCACATGTTGTTGTTCTAACCACCGGCGCGTGGCTTCTGTGTTTCTTCTTCGCAGTGAAGCTAATGTTACTGAACGGTTTGATCTCTTTCAAGCAATTGACTGAAACAGCTCCGTTTTGGTTCCTCTTACTGTTACCATTTAAACAGAAGACTGATGATGATGATGAAGAGATTGAGAACTTAACCCGTGAGCACAATTGGGATATTCTTGTTATCTCCATTTTTCCCTAAGCTACTTCATAAACAAAAAGAAGGAGAGAAATTCTTGGTAACTGAATGATCTTCCAAGAAAAAGACAAAAGACAAGAAGTTCAGAGTTCAGACAAAAAAGAAGCAAGCTTTTGAGGAGCATTAAGATTTAAGATATCTGGATCTGTGGCCACTGGCCACCATATAATGGATATGGATAACAAAATCCTGATAGTAAATGTATTTTGTTTTTTTAAGGAAGTACAGAATCTTTATAAATAATTTCGGCATTTTAATTTGTTTTGCATTAACAAGTTTACAATTTCACATGGCTATATATAAAATAAACATTTATATTTAAACGCGTGGGCTCATCATCACAGAAGGAACAGAGCTCTCTGTATTAGGCTTTAAACATTGAGTCAGATAATGAGTTTCTTCGTGATAGTGCAAACTAAGAACGTGGTGTGAAGGAGAAAAGAAAGAAATTTGATGCCTGGTGCAGATTTTCCCGGGGAAAAAATCATAGGGTTTTTTTCTTTGATCCGCTCTAAAAGCAAAAGAGATGCTTCTTCTTCTTCTTCATCTTCTGGAATTGAGCTTCTTCTTGACGATCAATGTAAGCAAGTAGCTCTTCTTGTCTCATCAGAGCTTCGTAAAGCGCTTTCTTGGTAGCTATGAGCTCTGCTTCAAGTGCGTCTACTCTGCAAACAGCTGCGTTTAATAGTTCCTCTTTCTCATAAGGCATCTCACACGGCTTTGTTTGGAGAGTCCCGATTTTTCCCTCTAGCTCGGTTAGTTTCTTCATCACAGATGTTAGGAGCTCGGCTTCTGTCAGATCTGGTACAGGAGAAGGAGGACGAGACTCCTCTTGAACTACTTCACCATTAGAACCGAGTTCTTTTGCGTTTCCTTCGGTTTGTGGTTGAGAAGCAGCGGTTGCTGGAAGTTTCTTGATCACTTGGAAAGGTACTGCGCGGAAGAATGTGAAAACCGCCATCACTAATGCCATGAACATTACTAGGACTCGAGCTCGGACGCCTTCAGGGTCCTTTGGAACGGTGGGAGACATTAAAGCTCCTGAAAGAGACAAAATTATAGATTCAGTTCACCAGAAATCTCTGTTTCGACACGTATATAAAAGCAAACACAAAAAACAATCCTAATAAGAAACGAAATCCTATGTAAACAAGGAGTATAAAATCCTATGGGCTAATTGACAAAGTTTTAGACAAAGTTTCAATCTTTTCCCTCCAGAATTTGTTGCTAAAACCGTAAGCCTAACAGTTAACTAACCTTTTGAGGCCACTCTCTGGATGGCGGGTTTCACCTTCCAGGTTGCATCAACGGCTTTGTCAACCATTGGTACATACTCATCATATCCCTGAAAACCACCGGCCAAGCTCGTTTCACCCGCTAGCTTTGCCTGCAAAGTCTCAGAAATAGATACTATTAACATTCATTCTTTTTTTTTTGGATGCAAAATCACAGATACCACTGAATCTAAAAACAGCACTAGAGAATCTGAAATGCAAGTAGAACGTAGAAGATTACCTCTTCACGAACAGGTGTCAAGCGCAGATGAGAGAAACTCTTTATAGCCTTTGGAGACCCGATATCTTCGGCATCAGATCCCGACTCCGCAGTGGAAGTGTCACTACCCTTTATCTGCGTTTATGCAGAGACAAGAGTTTAGGCATTTAGCGACAAGCTAAAGATTGACTAGTTCTAAGATTCAATAGCTACATACCCATGGATATGATGGTTTTGCGTAAGCAATGACTTTCCCCTCGCTGTTCAAAACTTTCACCACCTGCTTCGCTCGATGTGCTCCCCCATGAAGGACCATCTGAAATTAGTGAAGATAACCTTATTAGCTTCGGAACTGGTGCTATGTATAGGCACAAAAAAGAAGAGTCAATTAAATGACCTTCACAATTTCCGGGTTTTTCCAAGGTCCCTTGTCAGAAAGCATGCAACCACCTTGATCCGCGCACGTACATGCACCTCCCAAGAACTCAGGCAACTCGCTGTAAGAAAGTACAGACCGTATAAGATTTTTGAATCAAAAATCCAGAGGAGACAAAAATATCAGAAAGTTAAGGGTCACATACTTGGCATCAATCACTTCAAGCAATTTGGTCTGATACTTGTATCCAAGGACCTACATTACAATGGACCAAAGTGAATTCCATATAGCTGACGACAAGTATTTATATAGAAACATAACCAGATAATTCAAATGATCGTACGTGAATTTTAGAAGATGTTTTTGGGTCTATAAAGCCCTTCACAGTATTCCAGAGCAGCCTAAATCCAGGCCCTGCATTGACAATGAACATTTGGTGTAGAGTCTGCATGAATTAACACATAGCAGAGATTAGCATACGATGAAAGAGTCTATCAGTACCTGGCATCGCAGACACAGAGGGATATTAAGTATTAGAAGTTCCAATTAAAATTACCTCAGGATAATTGTCTCCATCGATCTTTTGTAATCGTGTGATAAGCTCCCGAGCCGACTTGGTAAAGTTTTTCAATCCCTGAATATAAAATCATATGACACAAGACAAGGCATGAGAAACTCATTTCACAACCCCATTGATATTAAAACTGAGTAGAACGTCAAGAGATCTTTAGGAAATTACCACTCCCTGAACATCTAGAATAGTTGTGTTCGAATCGATATGCTTCTTTGCAGCAATTGTGCAGGAAGGAAACTTGATCATAAAGCTCCTCTCAAACTCCTTTACATGATATCTTACATATCGATCCATGCTTGTAACTTGCATGAGTCTGTTAGGATCAACTTTCCCCAGCCTTTCAATGTAAATAGGTCTGCCTTCCTTATCAACACCGTGATAGCCGTGTGGGTAATATTTCAGAACTTCATTAATCTCTTCAAAATCAAAATCCTGTTGAGACAAATAAAAGGTTAAGAAAAAATCCATCGACGAAAACAAAGGTTTACACTACCTTCTGTTAAAAAGAGTAGCAGACCTGAATAATAGTGTCAGTGCCAAATTCTTTCCTCCACTGAATCATATCAGACCACATGTGTTTAGCTTTCTCAATGTCGAATTTCCTCGCTTTCAAGAACCTCAACATCATGTGATAGTCATCGTGTCTACTAGGAAGCAACTCATCGATTAACAAAGCTTGCCGAAACGCATCAACGGCCTGAAGCTCCTCAACATCTCGCACATCCTCAATGGAGACAGAACTCACTCGGCCATCACTCTTTCTCCTTCCGCTCTTCTTCTTGAGAGAATGCTTGAACTTAGTAGATGCATTAATAGCTTTCTTTTTCAAAGTACCAATCCTTGTCTTCCTCTCATCCTCAGAATTCTCAAAGTCTGACTTTCTTTCCTTCTTCTCATCACTGCTCAAGAATCCCTCAAAACCTGTAGTGAAACCTGTTGAGAACTATTGCATTAGCTCAAACAATGAAGAATCTACAAGAACAAAGCAGCAGATAGGTAAAATCTACATTATTTAACTACATCTCAGCACCTAAACAAGCTCCAAACTTTCAACCTAAAAAACCTAAATTGAACCGCATAAAGTCACAAACTTTATCGAGAAATACGATTCCCATCAATCAAATCCTGTCAATTCAGAGCTTATGCAGTAAACCCTAGAACAAAAACTTCCCAGAAATCACAAAAGAAATCACCGCAAAGAGAGAGAGAGAGGGAAGAGAGAAAGTAGATCAGATCTCTTACAAGGTCTTGCGAATCGATCAAGTGGACCTGACATGTTAAAGATTCTTTGGACAAATCTTCTGATTCCTTTGATCTCTCTCGCTCCCCCCCCCCCCCCCCCCCNCTGATTCACGAATCAATGCACCAGCAGAAGAAAAGAAAAAAAACCCTTTTTTTTGCACCGAATCTATCTACTTCTCACATTAACAAGAAGCCCCCACAAAAATCGCTGAAAAAAAGAAATTAAAATTGAGAGACAAAAGTGGAGTAGAATTCGGAACGAACTAAGGACTTTCTCACTTTCTCCTCCCTCCTCCTCCTCACCTAAAATGCCTCTACTTTGATTTTTTTTTAATTCTTTTTTTTTTTGTTTATTGTTGTATTTGTCCGTTATTCAATCAATACCCGACTGTTACATTCGTTTTCCATTGTGTGCCCCCACACTTTTTTTTGTCATTCAATCTACCCCCAAATTGACGGTGGTATTTCGTGAATTTTTTAAATATTGGGATTTTAAATTACATCAACAACTTGATATTTCCAAAATTAATTTTATCAAACTTTATAATTTTGTAGTACTGTATTCATGTATCTTTTTCTTTACCACATATAAGTTTTAAAACTTTTTTAGTAACTGATTAGCAGCTTTTCATAATATGGTGTAATAGAAGAAAATATATGAAAATATCATTAGTTGATTAATAATGTGATATATTGCATCTGAATTAAAAAGTTTATTATATAAAAATTAAGGTTATATTTGTCACTAATACTAGTTTTCGTTCAAATATAAAAAGTAGGTATAATGTTGGGGTGTATTTGGACTAAGATAAAAAGGTACAGAGAAAGTGCAGATATACCTGCTTTTGTCCTCGACCGAGGAAGATTCAACGGTCATTAATGGTCATAGGTTAAAATTTAACAGATCTACGGTCAATAGGCCTGCAAACCTATATGCGCAGAGGAACACAAAAAAGTTAAAAATAAATTAAAAGTCATGTTATTATTATTTTTTTTAAACAAATGATAATACGCCGACAAAACGACGACAAAATAGGGGGATGGAGAAAATATATTCTTTGCACTATGACCCCACTTAATTTGGATTAATTGAAATATGCCAATAAAAAAAGATTTGATCAGTTTTGGAATTATTCTTAATTGTAATTCAGATTTTTTTCAGCTTCCGCGCATATAATTCAGAGTTTTAACGTAAGACAACGCTAATAAACATATTTGAATGAGTCTACCAAAAAAAAAAACATATTTGAATGAGGAAAACTTTGTTTTTAATTGTTCTGTTGTCCATTATCAAATTGTGATATGTCATTTGGATTTATTTTCCAAAAGATTCCATTTCCATCATCTATTCTTTCTAGAAAATGAAAAACCAGTTTGACTGATTTTAATATTTTGTACATTGTTTTATGTGACCATTAGGTTTATTTTTTAGTTAGCTTTGAGGCTTTTTGACCATTAGAGCAAAATGTGAATTGTTCATCAATAAGGGTCCAAATTGAAATTTCATTAGTTACCTCATACCATGGACCCACAGAACACGTGGCAGAAGCTGATGATTGATAAAAGAATAGAACGAAATACAATTTCAAGTAAAATACGGAGCAATTGAAGGAAGGGTCAACGGTCGTTAGGCCTTCCCCAAATAATTGCCTACTTTCACAAAAATGTATTTGTTTTCTAGAAATCAACAAAAGAATGAGTTTAACACAAAATAATTATTAGTAGAAGGTTCATTAATTGGATCTAACAGCACGAATATTGACTTTCAGGGAAGTCTTGCGCCAAATTTTAGACTTTGTTGATGCAATGATCAGTTGAGTTATGATTGGTTGAGTACTTTCTGGAGAAATTTTAATCAATCATTGCAATTTCAACAGTATTTTTTTATCAATAGGATAATGTTAAGGATTGAAAAATTCAAAAGAATAATCAGCAGATACTAGATAGTACTACATTTACAGTTAATGTTTAAAGCTGGTTTTTCTCTTTGCTTAGTCTAAAATACCACTTGTATAAGTTAACAGAAAATTGCCATTAGATCTGCTTCATATCGCAATTCTTGTCAGAAGTTTGGATCATTCAGACCAGACCAAGTGAATAGTAATATCTAAACATGCAAATGAAAGAGATTAATGTAATCCAAAACGATAAAAGAGAAAAAGCTTTACCTCTAACCACTCTTTATACATTCATCTCTTGAATCCTCCTCATTCACTACAAACTCAGGATCACCCACTGGAGTAATGAGACTCACATGCTTCTTTGTTTCACACCGTGATTCTTTTGTTCAATTACATTGCCAATTTACCATGGAGGCTCCGGTTTGGTTGTAACTTTTCAGTATGCTGTCCTAGAGGCACAGAAAAAAAAGCGAAAATACAAAATGATATATACAAAGTGAACATCGTTGCCAGAAACTTCAATGTATCCAGTTTTTAGTCATCATTCTCACATAGCAGATATCACGTACCATATGCACCGCTGTCTTCCTATACAATTTGTATGTGTAGAACAACGGTTATTGCAAAACTAGTTTCGGGTCGCGGCAAAGAAGACGCCTCTGTGTTTGAAACTGTAAGTAAATGCTCACACCTCTGGTTGCAACATTTCTGAATCTTGTGTTTTGGGATCATCAAGAAAGCTAGGCGTATCTTTTTCATCACACCTTTGTTTCTCCGAGCCCACGCAAGCACGAGCATGAAGATCACTTGGTTCCGCACACCAATGAATTTCCCCTGATAAGACATCTACATTCTGGAAGAAAACATTTTCATAACCCGGATGGAGATTAATACACTAAAAGCAAGGCGTAAAGATCAAGCTTCACTTTTACCTCTTCCGACAATGTTCCATGGGTAGATTGGTTTATAGTGTCAATACATATCAGGTTTACGTATCTCACTAAGAAAAGCATCTACAAAATCTCACTAAGCAAACCATCTTCAGCTTTCAGAGCAACATAATTTAATACCAATACAGGTTGGTTGAGTGAAGATAACTAACTGCTGAGCTTTTCATTGGCATTGGCAGAGAGTGTTCGGGATGTAGAAACAGAGGTTTGCTTCCTTAACCTTGGCTGTCACATTTTCAGTAAAAAGTTCACAACTTCATGATCTTATTAAGCTAAGAAATCAAAATACTGCTTCGAGGGTGAAATAAAACCAACCACCAATTGCAGAAAGATCCGAGGGTTGGTCATTAAGGCCTTTATCCACGGACATTATATGATTCAACACACTCTCTCAGTCTGTGAAGAAGCTAAGCTGTGATGACAGTTGATATAAGACAAAAAGATTGATGGCCATCAGCATCTTATTAATAGTGAAAGCCACATTGAGGAAACTTTAGATTAATAAGATATGTGATATGATATCAAACAATAGCAGTTTGTTACTAATAAGTTACTAACCAAACAATTATAGAATCAAGAAAAAAATTCAGTACCAATGGGCTTTCGATTTTAGTAATCTTGAACATAATCAAAACATTTCAGCATAACTTTTTGTTCTGGTTAATTGATTTGGCAAGAAGCACAACATGAAGTAGCACGCTCTGGCTTGTTGTACAGGGTACACATAAGCAGAGTAACTATAATCCCCTAAAATAAATAAATTCGAACTATACGGTGAGAAAGAGATTCAGAAACTTACTTTACCTTGAAAACATGATCCAGTGAGTCAAAGATTCGTTGTCCTTAGGGCTTACGCTCGCGGAAACTAGGGTTCCAACGATCGAAGAGAGAGATGAGGGTAGATAGAACAAGGCTCCTTAGGAAAATGAAACCTAGACCAAAACATATATGGCGTTGCGGTTTCTCTTCGTTTTCGTTTGGGTCATTTAGTGCACGTTTCGATATCTTCTGGAGTCAACTAAATAGTTTTTTTTTTTTTCTAGACCAAATTAGTTACTGTTGCCGCCGGCGAGCAATCATTAAAAAAAAAAAAAAAAAAAAACTCAAGCCCCAGCAGGTTTCCTTGTAATATCAGTCAGAAACCAAAAACACGGTTCAGTGGGAACATTCTCAGCCACGTGTACGATTCAAACACGGACACGGTCACACGTTTCGAATATTGTCGTAACCGAAAAGCTTGTCCTTTTCTTCTTTACAAGGAAACAGCGCAAAGCCTTCTCTACTTCCTTTTTTTTTTTTTTTTTTTTTCNTATTCTCACTCGTCATATAAAAGACCAAATCTTTTCTCTTATTCGCCAACCATAGAGAGAGAGAGAGAAAGAGATTGAATTTGTGCCTCCCTTTACACATACGCACGACCAGTAAGTTTCTGCCTTTTTCCTCTGTTTTTTATGTCTAGATTCATGATGATCTCGCGACTCTGGTTTCTCCTGATTGATGATGATGATCCCTAATCTGGGTTTTTAGAAGATCCGGAATTTGTCCCATTTCGATGGTCTTTGTGTTCTCCGACACAAGAGAAATGGGAAAATAAATCATAAGCATTGAATGTATATATGTCCCCACGCGTGTTCTGATACAATTGGGATCAAAAAGTTTCAGTCTTTGATTTGTGTTTTTGGTTTTCACAAAGGTATGGTGAAAGAGAATGAGTACTATGAGATCTTAGCCGTCAATACTGATGCTTCAGAAGCTGAGATTAAAAAGGCTTACTACTTAAAAGTAAGTAGTCTATCATCAAATCCTTACGGAATAAGCAAAAGTCTCAAAAACCATATTTTTGATAGTGTCAAGAAGTTTGAAACTTTTTTTCTGGTTTGATTCTAATTTCAGGCAAGGAAAGTTCATCCAGACAAGAACCCTGGAGATCCTCAAGCTGCTAAAAACTTTCAGGTGAATCAAGAGATGATATTCTTCATATTGCTACTGTTTCTTGGGTGGTTTGTTCTGTTGTTTACTGGAAGGAACCCTAATGATGTAATACCGTGGAGTCTCTCACATTTCGTATGTTTTTGTAATGGGAAGGTATTAGGCGAGGCTTATCAGGTTTTGAGCAATCCGGAGAAGCGAGCAGCTTATGACAAATATGGCAAAGAAGGTGTTCAACAGTAAGTTTTGGTCTCTCTTTTATTTTACAGCTCTGTATCTGTCGTTTCAGTTTCAGTTGAGAATGTTGTGATTGAAGCTGGTTCTAACTTTTTGTTCAGGGATGCAATGGTTGATCCTGCAGCTGTGTTTGGTATGCTTTTCGGAAGCGAAATCTTTGAAGAATACGTTGGGCAGCTTGCACTTGCTTATTTGGCATCAATCGAAGCTGATTTAGAATCATACGAGCCTGAAATCAGAAAGCAAATGCTTCAAGACAAGATCAAAGTAGATTGTTTTTCCCTTTTTCTTCTTTCGTGGCGCCTCGATGATGTTTTACTTTTTCTTCATGTAATATGTATGGGAATTTGTGTGCAGGCTCTTCAGAAGGAGAGGGAAGACAAGCTTGCTGCTACGTTGAAAAACAAACTCGAACCATTTGTGGAAGGACGAACCGATGAATTTATCGAATGGGCAAACGAAGAAGCAAAGCGTCTTTCTTCTGCCGGTAAACAATAAATCATCTTTTGCATTTTTTTATCTATAAAAGAAAGTCTATTGGCTCAGAGGTGTAAAGGTTTGAAAAGAGTTCCATAATGTTGTTTTGACTGTTTAAGGTTTTGGGGAGGCAATGATGCATACAATAGGTTACATTTACACAAGAAAAGCGGCTAAAGAAATCGGGAAAGGCAAACGATTTATGAAAGTGCCCTTCTTAGCGGAATGGGTGCGAGACAAAGGCCATCATATGAAATCTCAAGTCATGGCTGCTTCTGGTAAGAAAAACGAAAAATCACTAAACGGAAATGTGTTTGGTTTTTTTTTAACTGAAAATAATCCCTTTGCTTTCGTTTCGATTTGTAGGTGCGGTTTCGTTGCTTCAGTTGCAGGATGAAGTGAACAAGTTGAATGAACACCAAGGAGATAACAAAGAGGAGCATATTCAGAAAGCCATTGAAGCTAAAATGGATGCTTTGCTTCAATCTCTTTGGCAAATCAATGTTCTCGACATTGAATCCACTCTGTCTCATGTCTGCCAATCTGTAAGATACTAAGCTTCATCTTAAATTATATAACCATCTTTGTAGTACTGTATTGTTGACAATCTTGTCTGTCTCCCTCTGTCTCATAGGTGCTCAAAGATCCAACTGTTTCGAAGGATGTTCTTCGAGCTCGAGCCACAGGACTGAGGAAACTTGGAACGATCTTCCAGGTGAGCAAAAAGAAAAGGGTTCGTAACTGAAACATAACAGAAAGGCTCCATTGGGTTTACATTTGAAGAGTTGTTGCTTTGGTTAATGAGAGCCAAAAACATAAAACTGTAATTTCAGACCGTGAATCTCTCTGTTTCTGTTAGGGTGCTAAGAAGCCATACACCAGAGGAAGCAGCTTGCGTCACGAATCCGCCGTGAAACTGGACACCGGAGGTTCTTCAAAGGCGACTTCTTGAAACGCCTTCGCCAGAAAACAGAGAAACCGGAATTGAATATGCTATTTCTTTTTTCACATACTCTCTTTTGCTATTGGCTCAAGTTGGATTTGTCCTTTCTTTTAATTCCTTACTTTCCTCAGTTTTGTAGAGTTTGTGGTTTCTGAGTAGATAATTCATCGATAGATCAATCCGAACTTCTTAAAAATCCGTTTGAAACTATTTTCACATTGTTCAAAATTTTTGTATATTCAGATTTTGATTTGATTCTAGGCGATGAAACGATCGAAGTGTTTATTAGGTAAGTTCATAGATTAAACGCCAAACATAAATCGCAGATATCTTTTTAATAATGGTCAGTCTCATAAATAATTAATTGTTACTTTGTTAGGAACTTAGTGTAGACTAGAGGTGTTAAAAAGAGGTTAAATGGGTCAATATGATCTTAATCAACCATTATGTTTTCTCACAAAAACAAAAAAAAAAATCATATTTTTTCTAATAAAACCATCAAATCATATTTTTTTTCTAAAACTATAAAATCATATTTTAAATATGAATGTAGAAAAAACAATTTGATTTTCTGGATCCATTTATACTCTTAGAAAGAGAACTTGATTTTAACATCCAAAAACATACAATTTCATCAACACCATCTCAAAACAGCAAAACTCATATCAATTCATAACTATTTTGTCATAGATTTGAAAAGAAAACATATGACTACCAAAAATCATAAACCACTTTGTTGTCATGCTCCAGCAATCAGAGATTGTATACTAAAATTTGAAGATAAGACAAAAGATGAATGGCATGAATTAATCATAATAACCAAAACTTTAAAAAAGCAAATAATATTTATTTGTTCACTGGTTTGAAGCTGCTCGAATAATAATCATTTTATTTTCATTATTTTCATCTACAATTCATAAAAAAAAACCACATATTCATCTTATAATATAAATATAAACTAAATTGAACAAAAAAAATCAACAATCTTATATTTTTACCATCAACTTTATAACCATAAATTCACAATAGAGCTTGGATGTTTTTTTGGAGAAATGAGAGTTTTATGTTTGTTTATCACGTGAAATCCAATACTAAAAAAGATTCAATAGCTACCATGATAATTGGAATGTTGAAATTGTACATTGCCATGAATGATAGTGCACCAAATATGTTCAAAAAAAAAGAAACAAGATTTCAACAAATATGCTTTTATCTCTATTTCAAAGTAAATGTATTTGCACATATTTACTTTGTTATATGCTAGCAAAGGAAAATTTATAATATGGAATAATCAATAAGTAAGATGGATAAAAAATTAGATTTGTGAAAAATGTAAAAAATCAATAAGAGAAATCATAATAAAAAAAAAAATAAAAATAACTCTATACACATATATAAAGAAAACACTATCAGAGTAATAGAAGAATTTTGATAAATCGCATTGCCAGAGAAAATTCAAATAAATGTTTTACATTTGCTTTTTTCTTGAGATTTATGGTAACTTGGTAAATTTATTGCTTTCAGTTTATAGTAAGATTTTATGGACGAAGACTTTATGGAAGAAGATTTTCTTGGTTTAGATAAACATAGATGAGACTGACTTTAATAAAAAAAATCCATTAGAAGGTGATGTTAAACAACAAGTTCTTTAATTTAAAATAATTGATCTAAAAATTTGAGTTTTTAACTTTGATTAAATACAAACGTAGTTTGAGTTTGAGTATGTTCACTGTTTCCATGCTGAAGTTTTGAATACTATTAAATAGAATGATTATATCAAACTTCATACAATTGCAATTCCAGTGGAGAATATATCTATTACAAATAAAGAAAATTAGAAAATTAATCTACATTCAAACAATATTTATTCTATTACATATTTTTGATTTAGTCGGAAGATTAATATTTATAATAATAATAATCCTACTATACTTCAATTATTTAATTATTACAATTATTGAATTTTTATATAATTACGATTTTTATTATTAAAATAAAATAAACAAATAAACAAAACCTAAAGAAAACTAAAGAAAAATTGGACTACTAATCTATATTCAAATATAGATTTTGTCCCATTACACATTTTTTGAATTTAGTCGGATGATTAGTATTTATAGTAATGATAATTTTACTATACTTTTGATTATTTAATTATTATAATTATTGAATTTATATAATTACATAAATTTTATTATAAAAAAAATAAAAAATAAACATATAAACTAATAGGCTGTCTTAGTTTTTCTGCCGAAGTTCATCTCTTCATCTTTTTTTTTTCACCTTTTTATATGTCCTATCATATTTTGATTGTCTCCTTCGTTTAAACTTATTTAGTATTTCGTTTCCTTCTTACTTCTTTTGGTCTCTGCATTTTTCCATTGTTTATTTTCATTCTCATTTTTATTTATCCATTTTAGCCAACTTCATTTCTACATTGATTAATTATGTACTATGGTTCTCTCTTTTTGAGTATCATAGATGACAATTGGTATATATATTAACTTATTTACAATTGGTATATATCTGATCTCTTACATATGTGTTTTCAGATATTAACCAATTATCATCATTGTCAGCATCATCTCGAACAATATTCATATTGTTTTTGATGTAATCATTTAATTTAATAGTATTCAGAAAAGCTTCCTGTTCCTTGAATTGTTGTCTCCTTAAACAAATCATTTTTAATTCTTTGAACTCCTCCAAATATTACACATAAAAGTATTGAAGAATCCTTCTCTGAATAAAAAAAATAAAATTCTTCACTTGACGATCATTTGTGATAACAATCGAGAGAGAATCTACGATTTTCAGCAAAATGGATGGTAGAAAACTGAGCTTCACATTAGGAATACACTTTTCAAATCTAAAGTCTTCTAAAACCATGGTTTTGAGTTCATTAAAAGCAGTACTAGTTTCTAAGGTAAGTAATCTATTTCGTTTCTCTTCATCAACAAAAAAATCTCCACTCATTTATGATAGAAGATCTCCACACACTATATATCTATAAGCATACTGGTAAAAAAAAAGAAGGAAAGAGAGATGAACGATACGGAAAAAATTAGAAATAAGAAATATAAAATAACATACGCAGAATAATAAATAAAATTTAATAGAACAAAACAGCAGATAAAACCAAGAAGATTTAAACAGTAATTAAAAAATATTATGTTATCACAAAAATTGTCGATCCTATATTTTCTCTGATTTTTTTAATTAATTTACATATAATGCATATTATAACACAGTTAAAAAAAGAAAAATCGCTTAATAACATTTAAAAGTGCAACTATCCATTTTCGTAAATTTCCACAATCATAACTACATCTTACGGTTAACTTAGTGAAGTCTTAAATCTAACATAAAATTCATTAAAACCACACATTTCAGGATTTAGAGTCAGAAAAGAATTGGATCGAACTCGACCTAGGTAAACTTATATAATGAAGTTTTTGAAACGTTTCCATAAACTTTGACTAAAGTTCTATTCAATTTATAATTCATTAGACCCATTAAAAAATTAAAATTAAAATTAACATTATTTGGATTGACGGATCAAAATGGGTAATTCGTGATGCATAACCTGTTTTGAGTCTTTTGACTCCTACGTACAGTGATTAATTAATTCATTTGTGTCTTAAAGTAAAACTAAAGGGCGTGTTGTTTGTTTTGGCGTTTTTATTCCCTTTCGATCTTTACGCGTTGGCCTCATAAAAGGTCCAATGCGTGTCATGTAACATGCAGAGAAGTTTTGGATTCCCAGTTTTAGTCCTTCCAAAAGTATAAAGTTTTCATGTGGCACCCCCAACTTTGTTTTTTTAATACTTATAAACCGGCAATGTAACGACGTCATTTCGTAAAAAATCGACGGTCAATTATTCGCTTCCCCTTCCTTTTTTTATTTTGTCTTTTCAGCATGACGTGGCACCGTCCACCTTACGTCGCTTAGTTCCGCTAAAACTAACGGTGTAATGGTCGGCAGTGCAATATAGTCAAACCTTACTGTTTCTTCGGTTCTTTTAAACCGATGTCCAATCAAACTGACCCATTTGCTATAATCCCCACATGATCTCACAGAATTATTTAAAAAAAAAAATCTTGTAATTGTAATGAATATCATAAATATGAGCCTTTAATTGGGTAATGAACATTTAACCTAACATAAAAAAATACATTGAACCTAACATATACTCAATTTTCTTATCAATTTGGTACGGTTTAATGTTACTTAACCAGTCTCAGTAACACAACAACCGGATTCTAACGGCGTTAAAACCGTCAGAAAAGACTTGTATTCTTCGTCTCTTTCTCTCACTCTCTCTTCTCATCTCTCTCTCTAGGAAAGAAGGAACAAAGCAAAGCAGTGTTCAATTTTCATTGTTGGTTCTCGTCACTCCAAAAATCCACCGCTCTCTCTCGCTTATTATGTGAAGCTGTTGTCTTTGCTTTTATCTTTCGACTTCCGAGAGCAGGTTCGGTGTTCGTTCCTTATTTTGTTTGTTTAATACTTTTAATTATCCTTTGAGATTTTTGTTTCTATTTTGGGTATCTCAACAAAGCTTGTAGGTTCCTTGGCCTTATTATCGGATCTGTTTTAATTTTAGAAAAAAAATCCCAAATTCAATTTGCTATTTTTAGTGATTCATTTGGATAATCTTAGTGAAGATAGTCATCAAAGTTCACTACTTTCATCAGCAGTTCCCTACTTTTAGGTTAAGGATTTATTGAGTTCTGATAATGATTTTTGTTTGTTTGTTTTTGGGAAGGTTTTGAGGTGTTCTACTTTGCTTAGTAGTGTTTTCAGTTATGGGGAATGCTTGTTGTGTTGCTGCTCGTGACAAAATGGTAGTTCCTAATACATCATCAGCAGTTGAGGCTTTGCAAAGGAGCAATCTTAGGTACTCTCACTCTCCAAATTGGAGCTTCCGGTGGGATAATAGAGGAGGACGTGTGGCTGGTGAAGATACCTCTGTGAGTTGGTTATCTGATGGGATTAGTCGTAACGATGGGTCTGATGTCAAGTCCGAATCTGCTTTTTTATCATCTGAAGGCTCTCCTTTGGATAATTTCCAGACGCAGTCTTGGCAAAAGTCTCCTGCTTCTGGTAAATAAAGCTTCATCCTTTTTAGATTTTTTGTTTGTTTGTTAGCAGTAAAATTGTGTTGCTTACTGGCGAAACCTCTGTTTAATCTGTCGAAATCTGTAGACTTTGAGGGAAAGTTTAGAGGTACCTTAGTTGTGTTGTGGCCCGCTTGGAACTTTAGGACTACTTTTCTACATAACCTGTTCATGAGAAGACTTTGATATGTCTCTTGACACAGTTGTCTCTCTTGTTTGCTTCTGTTGTTGATTTTTTATTGGTCTCCGTCCCATCTTGATCTCTAACTAAACTATGACTTTTCCATGTTAATAACATCACGTGATTGTTGTGGCAGATCAATCGTTTTCAAGACATGCATCAATTGACACTGTCTCTGAACAGGTAAAGAGCGTGTTTCACTGCTAGCGAATAGCGATTGTATCTGCCATGTATCTCTGTGAATATAACGTCTATTTTGGTTTCCGTAGATCACCCAGCATCCTACTTCTTTTCGGTCTCCTGCGAAAAGGTCTCTTTCATTGGCTTCTCAACCATCATCCTTCTCGACATCTCCACTATCTTCCCAGAGCCACTTGCCAACGCCACCTGCAAGTTCATCGACGCTGAAATTTACACCGCGCACTCGTCTATCGAAACAAGTCTCAGATAGTCAAATCTTGGGGTTTAACTCACCCAGCAGAAGCTCAGCAACTGAAGAGAGGCTGGGAAACGAATTTCACTCTGGGCCATCTGATGCTTGGTCCATGCAAGCCTTTTCCGAAATGATGGCGTATTCTCGCAGAGAGTCTTGCTCCTATGATAACGAGTCTTTAGGGCTTCGACGTGACAAGATAGACCATCAAGGAAACCGAAAGTCCAGTGATCAGCAAACCTGTGGTGCTTGCTCGAGATCCTTGTCTCAGAAATCGTTGTTGAGTAGCCAAAAGATCTTTGCCACTAACGAGCTCTCTGTAGCTGCGATTCTAGCTTGTGGGCACGTCTACCATTCTGAGTGTTTAGAACAGATGACACCTGAGATCGATAAATTCGACCCTCCATGTCCCGTCTGCACATTGGGTGAGAAAAAAACATTCAAGCTGTCGGAGAAAGCATTGAGGGCGGATTTGGAGTTGAGAGCTAAACACAACAAGAGACTAAGAAACCGCGTTGTAGACAGCGATGACTTTGTCATGTTTGATCACAGACACAATGCAGGAGCAGCGGCAGTAGCAGCAAGCAGTACTGGACACAAAGGTAAAGTCGCGAAGCTGGTATCGAGTTCAAGCTTAAGAAGTTATTCCCCAAAGCCTTTCCTTGCTAGACACTTTTCTTTCGGGTCAAGAAGTAACAGTGTCAAATCCCCGAAAGAGATTCTTTCTGCTATCTCTCTCAGGAAGAAAGGATTCTTCTGGACCAAATCTAGCAAAAGTTGAAACTGTAAGCATGTCACTCTCTCTCCCTCTCTACAAGCATCTTCACTTATGAGAAAATCATATCTTAAAATCTTATGATTATTGAATTTTGTTTCAGATTTTTGGTGCTGTTTCTCTTCGCAAGCTTGGTCCGAAGTCAACGTTGCGGATACTTATCAACGATACACACACTCGTTTGTGTGTAATAGAATTTTCTCACAAATCTAAACAAACTCTTTCTTCTCCCAATTTTTTTGTGCATTCCAAAATTTTCACACTTGTAAATATAATAATTATAAAATAATATAAGGGTAAAATGATCGGAAAAAATATTTTGATATACATTTTATTGTAATGTTATGTAGACTTAGTTTTCTATACGTGCAAATGTTTCAGTACATAAACAATCTCATCACGCAGAAGTAGTTAATAAAAGAAAAGACAGTAAAAGTTGTTGAAACCCACAAGAAGAATTGTAGTTTGTACCGCGAGATATTTAAAATAACAATAATAACAACAATTTTTAAGGAAAAAAATTGCAGTAAGAAATTATGAAGAACAAATTAATATGCATTATGATCCAAGATTGGTTTCTTTAATGATTTTTGGGAATCACCAACCAAACCATATAAAAGAAAGTCGCATATGAATAAATGAATCCAATCAGCTTGTAACGTTTTGTCTTCTATACATCAAGAACTTCCATACCGAAGACCGACCAAGCTATACTATCTCTTTAGCGGTTCCACGTCCTCAATCAAATCCAATACACATCTGTCCATGTAACATACAAAACACCGTAGATGATAACGTTGTTCTATCGAATTTAGCAAAAACAAAAACGTTATTATGTCGGATTCGTGACGTATTGGTCTCAAAACTCACACATGACACGTGGTACTCTCCTCCAATCCGTGCGTGGCGAAACATTTCACATAAACCCGGCACGTCTCATGACCATGCAGATTAACATGTTATCATATATACGCTTGTTCGACCGCAAACTCTTTAGTCTTTCCTAAGAAGCACGTCAGAAACGAATTAGGAAATAAGGATTGTCTACGATGGCGGATTTGAAGGACGAACGAGGAAACCCAATCCATCTTACCGACGAACACGGAAACCCGGTCCAGCTCACTGATGAGTTCGGTAATCCCATGCACATAACCGGTACCGCCAGCACTACTCCTCATTTCAAGGAGAGTACTACCGGTGGTATTGCAGAGCATCCAACTGTGACCACACCAGCAGGAGTCACTGCGGCTCCTGGTGCAACCGCAGCAGGTGTTGCTGCAGGTACTGGTGCAGCCGCCACCGGGCAGCAACACCATGGCTCGCTTGAAGAGCATCTTCGTCGGTCAGGAAGTTCATCTAGTTCTAGCTCGGTGAGATTCTCATGCATCTATATCTTCGTTGAGTTATTTTTATGCTAGTGTTGATGTTTCTCTTAACGAATTTTTATTTTTGGAGGTTACTCGTATACGTTTTAAACTGTAGAGATGATCTATACTATTATTTGGATCGATGTTTTGTTACTTAACGTGTGTATGATGTTAAAATATAGGAGGACGATGGACAAGGAGGGAGGAGAAAGAAGAGCATAAAAGACAAAATCAAAGAGAAGTTCAGTAGCGGCAAGCACAAGAATGAACAAACGCCCACCACCGCCACAACTACAGTTTCCAGCACCACAACAACCACAGGAGTCACTGTTGACCAACCCCACGAGAAGAAGGGTATTCTCGAGAAGATCAAGGATAAACTTCCTGGCCACCACAACCACCACCCATGAACACGAAGTTGTTTCGATTTCATGAATAAATTAAGATCGCTTGCACCAATGTAGGGCTATATCATTATGAACGTTGTTCCTAGTGAAGTTTACTTGGTTCATAAGTGGGTTTCTAGTTTGTGAACTTGTATCATGTTTGTTTTTATTTATTATATAAAAAGGATTTTGTATATTTTGTTAGCAATTGTTTTATCAAACGACAACAGTCGGAAACAACAAACTTCAAAATTTTCGTCAAAGCAAACATGTTATTTTCTTAACCGGAGCCCGGAGGGCATGGAGTTAGTGCGACCTATTAGAATGACGTACGTAGTAACTCATTCTTTTCTTGTTCTCAATTTGTCCTGTCAAGAGCCTTTGGTGTGCTAGTTGGAACCTAGGCTGTGTTTTTTCGCTGAAGTATGCAGCATATTAACAAGTGAAAGTGGATGTTACGTACTTACGTGGCTTACGCTCTTCTGGCTCACGGATTTTGTCATTCCTATGATTAAACTCTTTATAGATAGGTAAGAAAGAATTACTGAGAGACACAAATAAAAATTGCCTTTGATTGCTTCTTCAAATTTATGATTCTTTCTTGGTTTGGTGCTACAAATTGAAGGTGCTGGATGGTGATATGACCTATTGGAACACAAACTCTTTCGCTTTGAATCTGAATGTGAAACTGTGTTTGATATCTTGATATGTTGTTATCTCCTTTAATGATGTGGCATCAGGATTCAGGACACTCAGTGGTTCACCGGAAGGCTTTGTAGTCACCTGAGCTTGCATTGAAAAACTCTTCCATGGTATGTTATTTCGTCTGTTACTTACTTATCTAATTATGAAATCACATCGTTTATAAACTGCTAGCTTCAGGAAGATCAGTAAGAAATCATGATTTTTTTCTACTTGGTTCATGCACTCAGAGAATCATATAGCTGGAATTCGAAACCTTGGTAAGTTAGTTAATGGAATCTGGTTTAGATTTCCAGTTCTTAGTTCTTCATTCTTCTTGAAATAGGGAAATCATAGTAGTTGTTTTTTTTGGCTTTATGTCAAAATGAATTTTCATAAAGCCAATTTAACAGTTTACTAAAAATAAAACATTCATTAACTAATTATAACTTACACTCCAGAGATACATAATAAGAAAACTAGCCACACGTATAACAAACTCATCCTTTCTCTCTGTCATGCCCTTTTCTGTCTCGCTCTTTCTTCAACCACAAGCAGCCCAACAATCTCGTCTCCTTTCTTCTTATCATTATCTTCCTCATTCTTCTCTCTTCTTTCTCTCTCCCCCACGAAGGAGGGATGGAGATACGAAAGGAACCAAATATACCGACGATGTCTCTAGCCTTAGATTTTTCTTCCAGGCCCCTTATGGCTCTTCTCTTGACCCTTCTCCTCTTCCTAACCAGCCTAGCTTCAGCGTTTGCCATCGGTGGTGGTCCAACCGCTGGTTTTAAACCGGCAGATGACATTCTCATTGATTGTGGGGCCAAGTCTTCGGCCAAAACCCCCGAAGGTAGAGTTTTCCAGAGTGACTCAGAGACGGTTCAGTATATAGAAGCCAAAGACGATATTCAGGTCTCTGCCCCACCTTCAGATAAACTCCCTTCTCCTATTTACCTAACCGCGAGGATCTTCCGTGAAGAAGCCATTTACAAGTTCCATTTGACCCAACCTGGTTGGCATTGGGTTCGTCTCCATTTCTTTGCCTTCCCCAATGACAAGTTTGATCTCCAACAAGCAACTTTCTCTGTTTTAACTGAGAAATACGTCTTGCTACATAACTTCAAGCTAAGTAACAACAACAATGATAGCCAAGCTGCTATTCAGAAAGAGTACCTCGTCAACATAACGGATGCTCAATTCTCCCTCAGGTTCAAACCTATGAAGGAGTCAGCCGCTTTCATCAACGGGATCGAAGTTGTGTCAGCTCCAGATGAACTTATCTCTGATGCAGGCACTTCTCTGTTCCCTGTCAACGGTTTTTCTGGTCTGTCAGATTACGCGTACCAGCCGGTTTACAGGGTTAATGTAGGTGGTCCCTTGATCACGGCTCAGAACGACACACTAGGAAGAACCTGGACACCTGACAAAGAATACTTGAAAGATGAGAATCTGGCCAAGGATGTGAAAACAACCCCTTCCGCGATCAAGTATCCTCCTGGAGTTACGCCACTTATTGCGCCACAGACGGTTTATGCAACAGCTGCAGAGATGGCTGATGCTCACACCATAGATCCTAATTTCAATGTCACATGGAACTTCCCATCAAACCCATCATTTCACTACCTTGTTCGTCTTCATTTCTGTGACATTGTCAGTAAGTCTCTCGATGACCTCTACTTCAACGTTTACATCAATGGAAAGACTGCCATTTCTGGCCTTGATTTGTCCACTTTAGCTGGAGTTCTTTCTGCTCCGTACTACAAAGATATTGTGGTGAACTCGACCCTTATGAAACCCGAGCTTCAGGTTCAGATTGGTCCCTTGGGAGAAGACACTGGGACCAAAAACGCCATCTTGAATGGAGTCGAGGTTCTGAAGATGAGCAACTCCGTGAATAGTCTTGATGGAGAGTTTGGAGTTGACGGTAGAACAACAGGTATGGGGAAGCACGGGATGGTTGCAACTGCGGGATTTGTGATGATGTTTGGTGCTTTCATAGGCCTTGGAGCTATGGTTTACAAGTGGAAGAAGAGGCCACAAGATTGGCAGAAGAGGAACAGTTTCTCTTCTTGGTTGCTTCCGATACACGCCGGTGACAGTACTTTCATGACAAGCAAAGGTGGTTCTCAAAAATCCAGCTTGTACAATTCCGCGCTTGGCCTCGGACGCAACTTCTCCTTCTCAGAGCTTCAAGAAGTCACAAAGAACTTTGATGCATCAGAGATAATCGGTGTGGGTGGATTTGGAAACGTTTACATCGGAACCATCGACGACGGAACTCAAGTCGCTATCAAACGAGGCAATCCACAGTCAGAGCAAGGGATCACAGAGTTTCACACAGAGATTCAAATGCTGTCCAAGCTCAGACATAGACACTTAGTCTCCTTGATTGGATACTGCGACGAGAACTCAGAGATGATCCTTGTCTATGAATACATGTCCAATGGTCCTTTCAGAGACCATCTCTATGGTAAAAACCTCTCTCCTCTGACATGGAAACAACGACTCGAGATATGCATTGGAGCTGCTCGTGGGCTTCACTATTTACACACAGGAACAGCTCAAGGCATTATCCATCGTGACGTCAAATCAACAAACATTCTTCTTGACGAAGCTTTAGTTGCTAAAGTCGCTGACTTCGGTCTCTCCAAAGACGTTGCCTTTGGACAAAACCATGTCAGTACGGCCGTGAAAGGTAGTTTCGGGTATTTAGACCCGGAATACTTCAGGAGACAACAGCTTACAGACAAATCCGATGTTTATTCCTTTGGGGTTGTTCTTCTAGAAGCTCTATGTGCAAGACCAGCCATTAATCCTCAGCTTCCAAGGGAACAGGTTAACTTAGCGGAATGGGCTATGCAGTGGAAACAAAAAGGGTTGCTCGAAAAGATCATCGATCCTCATCTCGTTGGCACTGTGAATCCCGAATCTATGAAAAAGTTTGCTGAAGCTGCAGAGAAGTGCCTTGCAGAATACGGTGTTGATAGACCAACAATGGGAGATGTATTGTGGAACTTAGAATATGCTCTTCAACTTCAAGAAGCCTTTTCTCAGGGAAAAGCTGAGGCTGAAGAGGTTGAAACCGGGAAGCCCGTGGCTGATGCGGTGGCGGCTCCACCTGTCTCAGCTGCAGCCACAGCTACCACCGCTGCAGCAAGTGAACGTCCGGTTTCTCAGACTGGAGAGAAGGATGACTCAGCGGTGGACGAACACTCTGGAACCGCCATGTTTACTCAGTTTGCTAACCTCAACGGAAGATAAAACTGATGAAGAATTTGTTATAAACGGTGTGATGAGTTAGAAGAAAAGAAGGTAATCAGGATTTGTTGTCTGATATATGTGGTGTTTTTTATTTATTTCATTTTGATGCTTTTTACTTTTGTCAGTTAAGGTTTTTGAGTATTTGAAATGTATTTTAATGTGGTGGATGGGATAATGCATGTACAACTAAGTACTCCGATGCATTTATCTGCTCACCCTCCCATGTTTGTAGGTTGTTGATACTACTTAGTTACACAATACATACAAATTTTCAAGTTTTTCGTCAAGTGTGTGTATGTGAAATAAATTCCTCCTCTAACGCCTTGCATTACATGTGTATGATGACCACAAATCATATATGAATTGAAATAGTGGTTGAGACTTCTTCCAAACGACAAATAGATAATTTGGTAACTAAGATACAAGGGAGCTCTTACAGTTAGTGAAAACTGAAAAAGTGAAAATACTACAGAATCTATGAAAGCAAAGCTTGCTTTCTCTTGAGTTGCTGAGCTCCTCCAAAGGATCCTGTCCTAAATAAATATTTAACAATCTGAGTAATTTCTTTCCCATCAAAGAATCCCTAATTCGTACTTGTAATTCTTGTGACACAACCTCATAAAGTAGAAAGTTAGAAAGAAAGGAAAAAAAAGAAGCAAGGATTCAGAGATCAGAGCTTAAACAAAAAGCCTATTCAACTCTTTTCTTCTTCTTGCTCACCATCACGGGATTTTCAATCTCCATGAGATCATCATCACTCTCCACGTTCTCTGTTTCTGCCTTATGATTCTCAGGCTGACTCTCAGAGAGTCTTCTCTTCTTAGATGCAATCTCCGGTCCTGAGGAACTCTCTGTGACATCAACAGCGTTCTCATCGTTTGATGCGGCGTTGGCGTTCTCATTGTTTGACGTTGACGCGCTTTCGCCGTTGGTAGCTGGAGATTGTGTCCATCCAGAGAGAACCATTCCTTCAGGTTCTTTTTCCTCGTCAAATTCTTCCCTGTGACAGAACAGAATAAGCAGAGGATGCATAAATCGTCTGACATGGAATGATGAAAGGACAATTATAAAGCTTTCAGTACATTTTTTAGAATACTAGGATGTTGTCTGATGAAAACCCATCTCAGAAAACTAAAGCTTTCGTGATTTGATGAATAGAAAAGGTTCAGGGATCTGTCTACCGTAAAAATTACCAGAAACCAAACTGATATTGAAACAGAATTCGAAAGGTAAAAAAGAACCTGTGCTTGACATTAATCTTGCAAGATAGCTCTTGTTGAAGATCTTCCACAGTGAGAATGCTTCCATTGATAACGGGAGAAGGAAGTTCTGATAAATACTGAAAGAAAAACACGAACATGTGAGAAATTGCGAAATCCGAGCCTGTGTTTGAAAAGCAAATTGTAGAACAGCCGAGACCGAACCTTCTCAAGATTAGCATTGTAGTTTGCAACCATAATATCATCAAGATCATCACCAACTTCGTAAAGAAGTGATGCCCCGTGCATAATCAATGGTAGGTTCATTCCAAGCTTGGCTTTGACAATCTTATCAACTAGATCCCGTAGTTTAGATTTCTGAGTGTTGATCTCAAGTACTAAAGGGGTCTGTCAATATAAATGGAGAAAACCTGATGATTACGAATTCCAGTAAAATAAGAAAGAATGCTAAACAAAAGTAATGTTAATACCTCTGAACAGACATAGCAAGAAGGATTAGGTTCAAATGGCTCAACTGGCATAAGAAGCATCTTTCTGCTTGGGTGTTCTAAGCAATATGTCATTCTACAGAGAGACATTGAGAATAAAGATAATATAAATATGTTATTAAGGACTCTGCAACTTATGAAATAGAGACTTCAAAGTAACAAACCTGTACTTGTCCGCATCCTTCTTCAGCACTTTGATTGCTTCGATAACAATCAAACCAGCAACAATGGCGTTAGTCGTAGCAACGGCATGAACAATGTTCCCAGCGATACCTTTGGCTTCAAAAAGACTGTGCAAAGGAATTCCAAAAGACTCAGCACGGATATTTGCAGCAGCAGTGACAAATTCTACAGCTAACTGATCATCTTTGTCAAAAGTAAGGTGTCCTATTTCCTGTGGCAGCATTTAGATGAAACCATAAATTAATCAGTACACTAAGACTTATATATATACGGGGAGAGTTCACAGAAACGACTACACAAACCTTCTTTCTCTTGGCGAAGAACAACTTCAATGCTTCTATGAACACTAGGGAATTCTGTGTTAGACCCCACAATTCCTGTGGATTCTTCAGGCCAAGCAACGGCATGACAGAGATCGTTGAATCACCATCAGTAACAGAACAATTCTGGGTGCTTCCATTTTGTTGAGTCAGACTTTCAGGCAAGTTTTCCTTACTGTATATAGGCCTTGGTCGTCTACGATTTTTCCAAGTCTCCTCATTGGACAAAGCCGCTTCAATGTTATAACCAAACACATGATCATATATCTTTCTACCATACTGATCAATATCTTCATCTTCTGCACGTTCGAATACATCGTCTGTTTCTTTGGATGAACTAGCAGCGTTGTTGGAACGCACATTCAGATCATTATCCTGATTCTTGTCACCAAACAACTTCGCAAAAAGCAGGTCTTTTGCCCACACGATACAGTGCACAAACTGTAGAATCATTCCAAAATTCATTGACACATCAAAATCAAGCACTACGTCCTAGGAAGAGACTATTCCAGATATAAAATGATTTCTCAAAGGTTCACATAATTAGGACGAACAATACAGTGTTAATACCTTAGTTGGAGTGCTGGTTATTGTACACACAGGATATGTCTTTGGAGCAGGTTTGGTTTGGCATTCATAGCATTCTGTCTTTCCTTTAACGTGCACAGTTACCTGATTCGAACACAAAAACAAGTATGTATTACAAAATCAGATAGAGAGAAATGCTATCAGTTAGACCATTCAAGCCTAGCATTAGAGTGCATCTAACTCATAGGTTTTGCTTAGAAAAATAAGAACCTGTCCTAGGAAGCCTGTTGTCCCGCTTTCTACAAGAGAAACATCAGCTGCAAGACAGAGGCGATTCACATGACGCCTAGCGTCCAAGTTGTCGAGTCCATTCAGTACAACATCAAATTGCTTGAAAAAATCAACATCGAACTCGGGATTCTTCACGTTTGCATGGTATGACCTTATATTAATGTGAGGCCTAAATCTCAAGACTGCATCTCTAGCAACCTGATAATACAGCAAAAAATATATCAACTCTTATAAACTGGAATCACTTGGGAGTTAGCTCACGAAAAAATTACCTTAGCCTTGGACTGCCCAACATGTGACCGACGGAATAAAAATTGCCTATTCAGGTTACTGACTTCAATAGTGTCCATGTCAATCTGTAAGACAATCAAGTAATTAGCTTAAACAGCATAGGATAAAAGCTAATCTTATAAGTCACTTCATTAAGTTCAGACAACCCAAACAATGCATTATTGCCTATCCAGACAGAGTCTTTAAAGACAGCTAAACACAAAGTCCCGATGTGATCTCTCATGAACCAGACCAATCAAAAAAAAGCTCAAAGATGTAGAATTTGTCAAACTATCAATAACATAAGCAAAAAAACACTAAATCTAAAATCAAATCCTGTAACGCAATTGGAGATTCTAATTGCTCGACCGTTCGTGTGTTGGGACAGAATCTCAAAAGACAAGAAGAGAGGAAGTTACGATATGAATGTCTTCGAATCCAGAAAGAGCAAGCGTCTTGAGTAACTCGCAGCCAATCCCACCAGCTCCAACCATAAGCACTTTCGCGCCCTAAAACCCAAAACGAAGAAAATTCAAAAAACACGCCCCAATTAATAAAAAAAGAGAGAAGCTTTGGGGAGTCACTTCAGAGCTTACTTTAATGGCGGACTGTTGCTGCTGCGTATCCATGGAGGAGAGAAGTGAAGAAGACGGAGCAATACCCAAGAGCGACGGTTCAGAGCAGAAGACGGAGAAATGGAAAGACGGAAGCTTTTTGAATTAGTAAGTGAGAAAGAGAGAGAGAGTAGCGAATTTTGATTTCTAGGGTTTATGTGGAGGGATTTGGGTGAAATTTGGAAGAGACGGCTCTCTCTCTCTCTCTCTCTAAAAGAGTCACGTGGGGAAGGTGTAAACTTGTAAATTTCGGGACGTCTTCCGAATATTATTAGTGTAAGTTTGACTTTATATGACCGTATCAATTAACCAATGATTCCTTTTTCTTTTCGTTTTTTTTCTCACCAATTAACCCAATGATTCTGAAGCCAACCAAAAAACAAAAAAAATTTGGATAAGTTTATTCTTAATATAATTGTGGTTACGTCTTCTTCATTCTTTAAGTTTTCATATAAATATCGTTACATCTTCTTCGACAAATTAGTTGTTTAGACCCAATTCAATGACTCATAATAAACCATGATATAACGATAACTTTTAGCCAATTTGTTTTTTTTTTCTTTCGAAATTATGTCGGCCAGAAAACAAAAAGTAATTGGTGATTGGATAAATTATAAAAAAAATTGAAAGAAAAGTATTAGTAAAATATTTTAAAATTGAGAAATGACTGGAATTATGTAAAAAATAAAAAATAAAAAATGAAAATAAATAATCACCAAATGAATAAAACAATGCAATTAATTTATTATTACTATATGAAAGTAGAAGAGATCTCTCCCTAATTGAGCTGACCAATATGATAGTGTGCAAGACGGACCGTGATTGTACAATTTTTTTTCCATGATTAAGAGACGATATAAAGTAATTTTTTTCTTGTTCTAACGATATAAAGTAAATAGTTTTATATATTGCTTGGGGAAAATTTTAACTTCGTATACGAAATAAAGTGAAGGGTCTTAGGAAAATGGATTTTATTTGTTCAGGCAAATTTCTCTTGGTGCTGCTTTGTATATGCACCCAAGCCTCAAATCTTTCTTGGAGGCAAACCCGTCGAATGGAGAAAAGAGTTTTGCTGATAACAGCAAAACATTGAAGAAGCTAGACGAGATGCTGAAGACGATCAACGTTAGAGACGGTGTGAAGATTAAGTTCTTCCTCAACCTCTTAGCTTTGTGCGAATCAACAGGAGAGAAGCTCTTGGTCTTTAGCCAATACATCATTCCGATAAAGACACTCGAGAGACTCATGATCTTAATGAAAGGCTGGAGCTTGGGGAAAGAGATGTTCACAATCACAGGCTATTCGAGTAATGAGCAAAGAGAATTGTCAATGGAGAGGTTCAACACTTCGCCAGACGCTAAAGTCTTCTTTGGATCGATCAAAGCCTGTGGGGAAGGGATATCCCTCGTGGGTGCATCACGAGTACTGATTCTGGATGTTCATCTAAACCCTTCAGTGACTCAGCAAGCCGTGGCTCGAGCTTACAGACCAGGACAGAAGAAGAGAGTGTATGCATACAGGCTCGTAGCTGCTGATTCACCAGAGGAAGAGAGCTACGAAACGTGTTCGAGGAAAGAGATGATGTCTAAGCTGTGGTTCGAGTGGAAGTTTGGATCGGGAAGAGATGAGTTTGGGTATAGAGCCGTTGATGTTGATCACTCCGGCGATGCTTTTCTCGAGACGGCCAAGCTGAGGGAAGATATCAAGTGTTTATACACAAGGTAGGTGTGAAGACATTTTGATAACCGATTCTAACCGGTTTGAACCGGATATTGGAATTTCAGGTTATTTGGATAAACAGTTTGTATAATTTAGGTTTATTGCCAAACGTTAAGGTGAAAAAGATGGATAATCTTTTGGGATTTTGACTTTAATTGGGTGCTCTCGATCTGTTTGTTTAAGAGATGAACCGAATTGTAATTGAATCAAACCAAAGGGCCGACAAAAAAATCGAGCCGGCCGAACCGAAATTGTGTTATTCCATTCGGTTTAGTAAAATATCAGTGGTTAGCCGGTTAAGTTAGGATTTAGTGGGTTTTGTAAATAAACCCTAGATTTTTCTTTCTTCTCCGTAGCCTCTCTCAGTTTTCTCGGCGCTCTCTCTCTCTGTAACTAAAACATTGTGAAACCCTAATCTTAATATCTCTTGGCTTAGTTTCCTCTAGAGTAGGAAGGTATCATCAATCAATCAATCAATGGGGAAGAATAGGAAAGAGAGGAAAGATGGAGAAGAAAAATCTCAGCACTCTGCTGCCACTGTTTGCGTCTCTGGCTTGCCTTATTCCTTCACCAACGCTCAGGTATACTTGAACGAATCCTATAACACTTTGTTAATTGGAGAATTTGAGCTCATGAATGAATCCTCAGAAACATGTGTTGTCCTTCAAATTGTTACAGCTTGAAGAAACCTTCAGCGACGTTGGTCCCGTCAGGCTTTGCTTTATGGTCACAAACAAAGGTGAGTGAAATTTGGAGTCACAGTTAGAAATTAAGGCTATCTCGCAGGAGCTAATCATCTTTCCTCTGTAATATTTGTTTACAGGATCAAATGAACACCGTGGCTTTGCGTTTGTTAAATTGTAAGCTAAACCAACTGATTCTCTTACGGAGAGAGCAAACTGATATTGCTTCTTACGGTATTAATATACTGGGGTCCGGTACTTTTGCAGTGCTTTGCCAGAAGATGCTATCCGTGCCATTGAGTTGAAGAGCGGTTCTACTGTTGGGGGCCGTAGGATTCAAGTTAAACAGGCCACGCATCGGCCTTCTCTTAAAGAGCGTCGTACTAAAGCAGCCGAAGGTTGGTTTTTATGATTTCAGTTATATATTGTTATCTCAGCATTTATCGATTCGTTGACATCTTTTTTTTTTGGAACTAGGGAACTCATTACCTGATAATTCCCAGGCAGAGGGTGACAACAAGGACAGTTTGATATCTGAGACAGACAAGCCAGGTTTTAGTTTGCGTAGATTTGGTTTCTGAGTCGTAAGTAAGTTGGTTTGGTTCTCCTTTGTCAATAAATTTGTATTTGCTGCATCAGTTCCTCCACCCGAGAAAAAGATAGAGAAGCCTGTTGAGAAAAAAGTAGAGAAGCCTGTTGAGAAAAAGATAGAGAAGCCCGTTGAGAAAAAGATAGAGAAGCGAGTTGAGCGCAAAAAACCAACAAAACTTCATGTTGATTTACCTGACAAAGAAACATGTTCAGATAAGCAAAGGTATGAGTTTATCATAACGAGCTGATTTTTGTATGGTGGATATATATACGGAATGAATTTATATTAGCGTTTCTAAGGAAGACTATCTCGTTGAGATTAAGCATGTTGTTTGAAAGACCTGAAAAAACACCTAATATTCTATACGTATCATCAAAACTGCGTCTCTCGTTTTTACTTGCTTATAGTTGGGTTGTCTTTTTTTTTTCTTATTGGGTGAAGAGTTGCAAGAACTGTGATCTTTGGTGGCCTTGTTAATGCTGAGATGGCAGAGGCAGTCCATAATCGTGTCAAAGAGATTGGCACTGTGTGTTCTGTCAGATATCCCCTTCCCAAAGACGAGCTTCAACAAAATGGTAAGAATCTTGTTAATAAAATGTAGGTAAATGCCTGTTTGCATGATGACCCCGAACATGTTTTTTTTAATGATATCTATAGTTCATATGAGTTAGATGTCAAGTTATCCATCAGAGCTGCTTGGTCTAGGATTCTCTGTAGCAGAGAACGACATCGTTATTCCAGCCACCGCACAAAACGACTAAGAGTCTCAAGGCATACTATTGGGACGCGGATCTCCATTAGTTATTAGATTATATTAGCCATATCAAGATTCCTGGGCAGTGAGAGTATGAATATAAATAGACACCATTTTCGCTAGTCCAGGTTTATGGGGTTCACTTTTGGAATATGCTGTTGGAAGGCATCACCTGCTCATGGTTTCGTTTAATACGATATCTTTTGGTGATTGTTGCCTCCCGTTTCAATATCTTTTGGCTGCATTATAGTTTCTTACTTCGTATTTTCTTATATATATATGTAGATATATTTGATATATTACACGTATGCGTATTTACATAAATAGTATATATATCACATCATAATTTCTTAAAGCCTGTGTGCACATGTCCTTTCTGGTATCTGAAAATTTGAAAGACACCCTATCCACCTATTAATTACTACTGTCAGCATATAGTTATAAGCTTATTTGTTTCTCTTATAAGAGCATGCCAGACTTCGTACTCATGATGCGTTCATTAAGCGTTAAAACTGTTATCTTTATCAGGTCTTACCCAAGACGGATGCAGGGCAGAAGCATCAGCTGTTCTCTTTACGAGTGTCAAATCTGCTTGTGCTGCTGTTGCAACACTACATCAAACAGACATAAAGGGTAATCTCATTTGGGCGCGTCAGCTTGGTGGGGAGGTGAGCATGATTTGCTTTTCACCAATGTATGAAGTTATCTGATTCAGAACAGTTCATGATCTCTTGGTATTTTGTTGGAGACAGGGCTCAAAGGCTCAGAAGTGGAAACTCATAATCCGAAATCTTCCTTTCAAGGTTCTTTTAACCTGGATTTTTTTTTCTACAGTTTCATACAATTAACTATGTGTGTTTTTCTCATGGATTTTCTTTGTGGAACATGCAGGCTAGACCTAGTGAAATTAAAGAGGTCTTTTCAGCAGTAGGGTTTGTCTGGGATGTTTTTGTTCCTAAAAATATTGAAACTGGGTATGTTCAAACTCGCCTGGGTGGTTTTCTTGATTATGAATAAATGAATACATTATTCTCATTTAGTGGAATATTTTGGCAGGCTACCCAAGGGTTTTGCATTTGTCAAATTCACGTGTAAGAGAGATGCAGAAAATGTAAGATCTAGAAACAGGAGCGTAATTGGTTATTTTCCATTCAGATCACTTGTCTCATTTACTTTTGCATCTTCAGGCAATTCAAAAGTTCAACGGGCACATATTTAGTAAAAGACCTATAGCTGTAGACTGGGCAGTACCTAAGAATCTCTACAATGGTGCTGCTGATGCCGTCACTGCTCCAGAAGATGGTATGTTACCGTATTGTTTTTTTTCGCTGGGAATCTTAATAACTTATACTTAATTTTCTTAAAATTTTTGTAGTTATTTTGTAATTTAGATCTGATAATCTAATATTGACACGATAAAATTGAATGCCTAGTATATATAATGAAGGAAACAAACATAGTCAGTGGCGATGGCCGAAGTTTTGTTTTACCTCTTGCTAAAAGAATATTCATCCTTTTTGGCAGTTGAACAAAATGGAAGTGATGAGGACAGTGATAACACTAGTGTTGATTTGGAGGAGGTTGATGATGCTGTAGAAAGCCATCAATCTTCAGGTGATGATATTGATGAGGAGGAGGAGGACGGAAGTAACAAACGGAGTGAAGCAGATGCAGTGGAGAAAGATGCTGAGACCGATGTGAACTTTGAAGAGGAAGCAGATGTTGCGAGAAAGGTGCTTAAGAACTTGCTTTCGTCTTCAAAAGCAACTATTGCTTCGCATAATGAAGAGACAGAGGAGTCAGATAAAAACAAACTCGAGGATTCATCAACGAAGCCGGTCGTTGAATCTTCTGGTGTCTCTGAACCTTTGAAATCCAGTAAAACCAAAGAGGTGGCTCATAAAGAAACGCAGGAAAATGATGATTTTAAAAGAACTATATTTATAAGCAACATCCCGTTTGATGTTAGTACGGAAGAAGTCAAGCAGAGGTTTGCCGTATTTGGGCAAGTTGAATCCTTAAACCTAGTTCTCCACCCAATCACAAAGTAAGCATCCTTCTATGCTATGAAAATTCAGTCAATCATAAAAGCAAATTCAGGCTCTTGTATCTCCCTAAGCTCAAAGCTTCACATTTTGTCTCTCTATGTGTTTTTTTTTTTCAGACGACCAAAAGGGACCGCTTTTCTCAAGTTCAAAACAGCAGATGCATCAGATGCAGCTATTTCAGCTGCCAGTACTGCCTCAGGTGTTGGTGTCCTTCTCAAAGGCAGGCAACTGAGCGTTATGAGGGCTGTGGATAAAAAATCTGCAAAGGATATAGGACTCGAAAAGACAAAAGAGAAGGATCTTGACCATCGGAATCTTTATCTTGCTAAGGTTCGCACTTCTCTCAGTCCTCACAAAATCTCTGGAAAAAAGCATTCACTAATATTGATCCTTTTTGACTTGCACAGGAAGGTCTGATCCTTGAAGGTACACCTGCTGCTGAGGGTGTGTCTGCAGAGGATATGGACAGGCGACGAAGGTAGACGTTTTTTTTTTTTTACTTTCTCATATCTGCGTGTTACTGTCTAGGGATAAGAGATGGTTGAGCATGTGTGGTTTGCCTTTGCAGATTGCATGAAAACAAGATGAAAAAGCTTCAGTCTCCTAACTTCCATGTATCTAAAACGAGGATTGTCATTTATAATTTACCAAAGTCCATGGATGAAAAGCAACTACAAAAGCTCTTAGTTGATGCTGTTACCTCACGAGCTACAAAGCAGAAGCCAACTATCCGACAGGTCACATATTCGCTACCTTTGTGCTAACAGTTCAAGCATAGTCCTATTATCTGAATCTGGTTTCTTTCTTTTCGATGCAGATCAAGTTCTTACAAAACGAGAAGAAGGGTAAAGTTGATACGAAGAACTACTCACGTGGAGTTGCGTTTGTAGAATTCACAGAGCCTGACCATGCTCTTGTGGCCCTGAGAGTACTTAACAACAATCCTGGTAAATATTGCCTATTTCTAATTTTCCCGTCAAACTAAGAACTTATTAGAGCGGGTTTCGTTTAATAATGCTAAGATACGCACCGATCTTGGAGTTCAAGGGATGCCATAAGATTAGACAGTATCATTATGGCCAAATCCATGTAATTCAGTAAAATTCAAGATTCACAATCTCATGTTACGGTGATCGGTTTGGCTTTTTTGCAGAGACATTTGGTCCTCAACACCGTCCCGTTATAGAATTTGCTGTTGATAACGTCCAGAAGCTGAAGATACACAAAGCTAACCAACAGCAGCAACGCAATAGACACAATGCATCTTTGGAGCAGCGAGAGAACGGCGAAGCACAGGCAGAAGACATTCGTCCTGGCTATGATTTAAAACGAAGAACAAGGGATGGGGATAACACTGGTCCAATGGAAGAGAATTCAAGAGGGTTTAAGAAGAATAAACCTATGCGCCCACGTGAACAATGGAGAGAACAAGCAAAATTCGAGGAGAACAACAATCTCTCAGAGAAAGAAGATGCAGGGAAGAACATAAACAAGAAGCCTACACGCACACTAGGAAATACTAATGAAGCACCTTCAAACCAGAAAGGGCAATGGAAGAAGGGACAGCAAGAGGCCACAGAGAAACCAAATCCGAAGAAGATTTCCAAAGATGTGAGCGATGTACCAAGAAAGAGAAAGTTTGAGGAGGTAAGAGGTGGAGAGAATGTAAACGGGCAAAGGAAGAGAAATAATCAGAACGAGAAGAAGAAGCAAGGTGGAGCACCCGAGGTTGTGGACAAACTGGATATGTTGATTGAGCAGTACAGGTCTAAGTTCTCGCAGAACTCAGCCAAAACCGGGCCACAAAAACAGAGTTCTGGACAAGTCAGGAGATGGTTCCAGACGTAATTGACCTCAAAAATCATCAAATGTCAGTTTTCTTATGCAGTTTTGATCTCGGGATGGCTTCGAAATGTTTCATGTTAACGTTTTGTTTTCTCAATTGTAATGTTCTTGATTTTGTCTGAAAAATCTTAATTTCTTTTGTTTTTCACATGTCGTTTTTGTTTCATATCCTGTGAATCGTTCCGTAAAACTAGACCGGATACAGACCATAACAAAATCAGGATTTGTTTGGAAACGATTTTACTTAAAACCGGACTGGAATAGCAGCTAGTCAACAAAAGTAGCATGTTTAAATCTAGCTTATAACAGTTAATCACCTAATTCCCGAAGTAGCAGAGAGAGACTCTCATTATGCGTGTGTGCCAACTAACATTCTCGCGGGAAATTTAGATTACACAACCACCTCCTACAGGTTAATCTATTACCACGTGTCAAATCATCATTGGTTCAAATTCAGTTTCATTCGTTCCGCTTTTTCCGATTTTAAATATCTTTTTACGATCCTTAGAGATTCTATATAAATCCCTCTCTCGCCCTCTCTGCTTTCCTCCATTATTTCGAACGATACTAATGGATCATGTTAGGGTTTTATTCACCGTTTGTCTTGTCTTTGTATGCCTCATCTCTGTTTCGGTTTGTGAGAAGGACGTTGACGAGATATTGATCCGGCAAGTGGTTAATGGAACGGAGCCGAAAGTTTTGTCATCAGAGGAACACTTTTCGCTGTTCAAGAAGAGATACGGCAAGGTTTACGGTTCTCTAGAGGAGCATCAACACAGATTCACGGTTTTCAGAACTAATCTTTTGAGAGCGTTGCGTCATCAGAGGATGGATCCTTTTGCTCAACATGGCGTTACTCAGTTTTCGGATCTGACTTCTTCTGAGTTTCGGAGAATGCATTTGGGGATTAAAGGTGGTTATAAGTTCCCCAAGCACGCGAATCAAGCCCCTATTCTCCCTACACATGATCTTCCAGATGATTTTGATTGGAGAGACCGTGGTGCAGTTACTCCCGTGAAGAATCAGGTTTGGTTTTCAAGGTTATGATAACAATATGATGATCTTGACTTGTTTTTGTCTGATCGATGACTTGTGAATTAGGGATCATGTGGATCTTGCTGGAGTTTCAGCACTACAGGTGCACTCGAAGGTGCTCACTTCCTCGCAACTGGTAAACTCGTCAGTCTCAGTGAACAACAGCTTGTAGATTGTGATCACAAGGTGAGGGAAATATCAAATAATTACCTTGCTGCAGAAGGCATATATTTATATATATACTTTTGAACTGAATATTGCCGATCTCTTTTGTTTGAAGTGTGATTCTGAAGGGACGGGTTCATGTGACTCTGGTTGCAACGGTGGGCTTATGAACAGTGCCTTTGAATACACGCTAAAAAACGGAGGGCTCATGCGAGAGGAAGACTATCCTTACACAGGCACTGATGGTGGGACATGCAAGTTAGACAAGTCTAAGATTGTTGCCTCTGTGTCCAACTTCAGTGTTGTCTCTGTTAACGAAGATCAGATCGCTGCTAATCTTGTCAAAAACGGTCCTCTAGCTGGTAATAACTTTCTCAGTTTCTAACCTCACAACTAACCTTTCAAGCTACATCTGAGTTTCGGGTTTTCTGTCTTGCAGTGGCAATCAATGCAGCTTACATGCAAACCTACATTGGAGGAGTGTCGTGCCCTTACATATGCTCGAGGAGGCTTAACCACGGTGTCTTGTTGGTCGGTTATGGCTCGTCTGGGTTTGCTAAGGCAAGGCTCAAGGAGAAGCCGTACTGGATCATCAAAAACTCATGGGGGGAAGCTTGGGGTGAGAATGGTTTCTATAAGCTATGTAAAGGACGTAACATTTGCGGTGTTGACAGTTTGGTTTCCACCGTCGCTGCCTCCGTTTAGAGGCTTTTCATTATTTAGACTATCTGACTCTCTGAGCATGTTAAACAAGTTTAAAAACATGTAAATAAGTAAGTTTAATGAAATTCATTTCTCGGTGAATCTTTTGTTTGGGAAATCAACATACAAGAACATTCGCTTTCTCACCGATTAGAATCATCTCGAACAAGATAAACAAATGACACGAACAAGAGAGTGAGAACTCACTCACTAACAACGTTGGATAAGCTCTTCCAGCTTAGTTCCAGTTTCCCTCTAGCTCCCCTTTATCAATTGTTGAGCTTTGTTGATCATACCCCTTCAAGCTTTGTTGATCATACGTGAAGGCCCTCGGGGGTCACCTGGACTTCATCATACACCTGACTCGATTTGTGACGCGAACAACCTCGAACAACAAGATGAAATCAAATGCACAGGCTTGGCTTCTTGGGCTTTCTTTAGAGAGATTAGGTGGTGTTTGTGGGTTTTGACATATCACTAAGTCGAATCCCCCAAATCTCTTCATCACAGGCTCCAGCTTCTTTGTACGTAAGCTCTCGATGTCTTCAATCTGCACAAGCTCTCCAGTTTGTCCCGAAGTCTGCCACCATCTTTTCAGTATATTACGGCTCAACCCACAAGGCTCAACAGAGAATAGGAATTTTATATGGATCCCAAGGCGGTTTAGAGCAATTTCTGCGCCGCCAATCCCACTAAACATGGACAACACAGTTAGTCCTTCAGGAAACATGGGTTTGAGCACCGATAGATGGTACCCCAATGTGTCTGTTTGGAAGCAATAATCAAGCAGCTTCAATCTTTCAGCCAATCTTACACCACCAATGTTCGTGTGGTTTGCTGGGTATCCCATAATGCACTCCAGATTTTCAGGGTCTTCAGGTGAAATCTTGTTTGGAGCGATCCGATTTGGCTTTGGGAGTATACTGAACCGGTTTTCAACGGGAAGATTGTGGATGTACCCTTCTTTTCTACAGAGCGCTGAACACAACCGAGTATCTACATGTTCTGGGAGAATGTCAAAGAAGAAACCCGAGATCTTAGACCACGTCTGAGGAGATAGTTCACCAATGTTCCCATAGAGAAAATAAGGTCGCTTGGCTACTTTTGAGGGAATTTTCTGGGAAAAACGTGGCTGCATTGCACTGGGAAACTCATACGGCTTCTCTTTCGACTCATCTTGCATCCATGGTGTTTCAATAACTGACCTTGAGCCTCCCCCCATATATCCAGGTCTTAGCCGTTTCCTTCTATCATCAAAGTCAGTCTCTCTGTAATCTTCATGTTTTATTCTTTTACCCATTGAGTTGTCTCCAACATTGGCAGCGCCACTCGAGGAACCCTCATCACCATCCTTTTTTTGGGCAGCAACGCCAACAGTACTGTCAGCAGGAACCTCACCAGTAATGATTGACCCAACGAGTTCAGAAATCTGAGCTTGTGTACCTGAAGAAGTGCAAAATAGAATATGTACCAATATAATGATTATCCCAATCAATATAAACAAGGATTCAAATCTAAAAAATGGCAGGAGATCAGGTCAGTGCTTCTCTCATTCACATTCCATGCATTGAATGAACAGGTAATTGCCTAAGCTGCTCACCTATTTTCTCGATTGCCCTTGAGATTTCATGATGAGAGAATCCCATTTTCAATAGTTGCAACGTTTTGTCCATTTCCTCAGATGGTAATTCACTGGGAACCTGGATGTAAAACATGAAATAAAGGTTAGCTAATGATAATAAAGGTAAAGACCACATGAATATATACAAAATGAAGCTAAAAGAAAGGTAGTGGAATCTACTGAGAATAAGCAACAAAAAGACATAAAGGAAACATGTTACAGCGCAACAGAAAGCATAAGCAAGGAAATCAATAGTTAGTGTCAGAACTCAGAAGCACCAAATACCTCAGTTGCTAGAGCAACATGTTCATCTTCTCTATTGGTTTCAGTAGCATCAGGTAAGTTTCCGGATTCTTCTGCAAACTTTTCAGCTAACTGAGCAGCAGTAATGAAGTCTACTATCTCATCAATTGGAGCGTCTTTACCTATCACACAGAAACGAGATCATGAAGAAAGACATGCCAAATGAGAGCTGATGCTAAGTTTTTTATGGCTCCAAACAACATAATAATAGCCTTTAGAAGATTGACAATTTGCAAGGGAAATTTTCATTACCATTTTCATCAATGGCTTTCTGAACAGCATTGGAATTGTATCCCATTTCAATCAACAAAGACTTGACAGAAGAAGTAGCAACATTGTCCTACAAAATTGACACTTAAAAACTTGTAAAATCACACAAAAAAGCTCCAAAAACTTGAAAAATGAAAGAAAAAACAATTCCAAACCAAAGTAACCGAATTTCTTACCATCTCGGATGATAAAAAAGAACACAAAAAGCTTCACGAGCAGATATGAAAGCACCCTGCACTGATTAAGAGCCAAAAGCTTAGCGAAGAAACGATTACACTAGAATGGAAGAATCAAGCCTCATTTGATTTTTTTAGTTGGCTAAACTACAAGCGGAGAATCAAAAGCGCATAACGCTTTAGTTGAGATGCAATCCGAATTGTATAAAAAAGTAATAAGTTACGCTTAAAGTAGATAATCAGTTAACAGGAACATGATAGTATGATACTAAATAATGTCAAATGTCTTTCCAATGAAAAAGATCAGCGATGATTCAAAGATGAGCTAAAAGTCAGATAGTTACCTCTTGGCAAGCGATTTGCTTCAACTTCTCCGTGAGTTTAGCCAGGCAAATCTTCTTCATTGCATACCAAAACATAAGAAGAAACTTAAAAGGCATGAAAGATAGGTAGAGACCAACATACCACAAACATAAAGATCAAAGCCAAGAAGTGGAAACAAAGCGAATATTCAAACTATTTGATTCTTCTACTATCATCATCGAACAAAACCAAAGGAAAGTACAGAGAAACAGCTGTACAACCCTGAAGTCAGAATCTCCAATCTTTAACACTCATAAAACGTTGCACAAGCAATCACTAAAGCCATAGAACACAGTCATATTCAATATATAACCTATGAAGTTCAAGAAAATTGCAGAGGAACAGTTGCAAACCCCTAAAGTCGGAAGCTTTCATCTTATAATGTGATACTATGAAGGTCATTAACGGGCAAGTAGCAAAGAAACAGTTTGCACAGTCACAAAATGACACTTGAAACTATTTTACGACAACATGTTCAAGATCAGCCTAGTAAAGCAGGTATCTTTAGGATCAACCCAGTAAAGCAGGTAAGTTTAGATTGTCTATGGCAACGTGTTCATGTGGGAAAGAAACCCATAGAATTCCAAATACTATTGAATGCATTTATAAACCAATTGTGTGATAAGGAAACAAGTTTGGGAAACGAAGCAAAGAATCTTACTTTTTGTCCTTGATTGATTCAGAGCATCGGAAGTAGACAATGCAGCACGAAATCGGAAGTAAACAGTGAAGTCCGAAGCGATCGCCTCCGGTGGAAGAAGAAAACGGAAATTGGTTTTTCTTTTTTTTTTTAATAGGTGAAATGGATCAACCATTTTAACTATAAATTCATTATAGGGAAAACTGCCAAAAAAATCCCAAACTTTTCCATTTAAACCATTTT